>JARHVA010007219.1:490000-632500 GCA_037957365.1 Torreya grandis
TTTTTTAATGTTGTTTTAATTTTCATATCATGATAAAAAATAATGTAATCCAAGAAATTCAAATTTAACTTCCACCCTATATGGAGTTGGCCATGTGAGGAAGTTAATTTACATGTCTTGGTCTTATAAGACGATGGAATTGCATGTAGTTTAGAAAGAGAGTTTTATAAGATTTTTATGAGAGGAAAAATTTGAAATATAAATATTAGGATTAAATTATAATAAAATAAAATATAAATAATACTATCAAGAACATGAAAAGAACTATATTCTACTGTAGGTGTGAATGTAATGTGTGATTTGATCAATGAATGAATAGAAAAGAAACTTGTGTGGTATCTTTATAAATATTAGAGTATTAAATAACATGGAAGAGTGATAATAATATAATTCCCTATTAAAATATTTATTTTTTTTAATCCATTTGATTCTACAAGTTGTTATGCAACAATACCCTTGAAGAAGATGCAACTCTGTTAATATACAACCAAGAATGTCAAGTAAGTGATGTATGTTTGATGGTTGTTTAAATGGTTATTGAATTTTTTTAATTTTAAAAATATTACATATTTTTTAAATGATAATTTTATTTTTTTTGGAGGCTCAGATTTGCATTATAAGTGAAAGATTCAAGTAAACCTTCACACACAATCTTGTTAAACACTCACAATTCTACAAATCAACATTAGAGAAAATTTTAGTGATTTTTCATGGTAAAATAACTATTGGGTAGGGTAAATTAAGGTATTAAATACCTCATATAGGTATTAAATTTTTTTAAGGTGTTTAAAACTCATTCTAGACCATTTTGTCTACTCTCGGGGTTGTACAGGCCTATGTAAACCTAAACTAGGGTTTAGATCTTACAACTTGAATAATTCTTATTTACACTTGTAAAAAATATTAAAAATTGGTAATATAATGGTTTTTAACATTATATATAATATTATATTGTTTTTTAATTAATATGGTACCATACATTATGATAACTAGAGCTATGTCATTCAATTAGGCTTAAGGAGACCTAATTGTTAGGAAGGCTTGGTGGGTTAGTAGGTTTTGCTTGAGTTTTGTGACATAAATTTTTTTTTGATATTTTAAGGGGATAATGGGTATCCAAAAATAGTATTATTTTGTCTATAATCTTTGTATATCATTCAAACCTACTATATTTGTGTAAAAAGAGTACTACAAGAAAATAGGCCTTAAGGAAGAAAGAGTGGGTTTTTTGAGAGTTCTAGCTTAAATATTGAGTATTATAGTTGTATGTGTAATGGAAATACTATAGGAAAGTGGATTTACATATGATACATGGTGTGGATACAAGAACCTTAGAGCCATCCATTAAGCTTTTAGTCTTATGAACCTATATGAGATTGAACAAGCTTGAACCAAGAAAAGAGAGTGAGGTATTGAAAATTGTGAATGATATGATGGTGTTTTTACTATGAGGAGAGTGTGTAGAGGGATATGAATGGTATTATTTATTTTAAATATATAATATAACTATCTATTCAAGGAGGCTTATGAGTCTATTGAAGGTAAGAGTGATGAAAGGTGTAAAGAGAGAAGTAGAGTACCTATTATAAGCAAGTAAATCATATATCATATAAGGGTAAAAAATAAATGAATTAGATCCAATAAAATTAATGAGGTAATTATACATCTCCTTCTATATTAAGTGGTATCAGATCACGTAAGCTCTTGGAAAAGTTTATGAGTTTGAGTATTAAAGGTTGTTATTTGAGGTTGAAATAATATAGTTAGAGAGGAACAAAGGTTTTTGAAACCGAGAAGGTAAGAGGTTAATTGGTAGAGAATCCATAAATCCATAAACTATTGGAGAGAAAATAGAGATTTAATAATCTCAAAAAACAAATCTCAAAAAGAGATTAAAGTAGAAAAATAATTTCAAGGCAAAGGAATAACATTACTAAAAGCCTAGGGTGAAAAAGATATAGGTGAGGCACTAAAAAGAAAGTGATATAGACTTTCTAAAAATTAAAGGCAAAATGAGGCCTAAGGAAAGGTGAAAGAGTAAAGAGAGGAGAGGCAAATAATTAAGAGATTGAAAAAGGAAAGTTTCCACATGAAGATGGAGAGAAAATAAGTTAAGAAAAGAGAGTTAGAGATGGAAAGAGAGATAGCTGAGTTAATAGAAATCTTGATAGGTATGAATAAAATCTTGGAGGAGTATAGATAATGTTATTTTTTAATAATCATAAAGACAATACAATGGCCTCTTAGAGATATTATGAGAAAGAGTAAAAGGAAATAATAAGATATCCAATTGAGGAAATAGTTAAGGTCATTAGCAAAGTATCATAAAAGAGAAAACAAAGAGGAAAGAAAGGTTCAAAAGTTTATATATGATGATATCTTATCATGTGCTAGTTTGAGGATACAAAAATTGAAAGCATGCAGGATAACAAACATGAATAAAATGCTTATGTTGAAGAATAAATTAATTGGAAAGTAATGTATGGAGATATAATGATTTATCACCCTACAAGATGAGAGATGCTTGGAGAAGGATATATTTAAGAACAATTATGCCTCATTGAAGACTTAAAATAAATAGAATTAAATAAATAATTTTGAGTCAATTTTTAAATAACTAGGCTCAAAAGGTATGGATATTAAAAATTAAAATTTGTATTGCATGAAATAATCAAATAGGTAAAAGATAAAATTTTGATTTTGAATAATAATTATATATTAAAAATTGATAGTAATATTTATATTTTTGATGAAAAACATCTCTTGTAGGATATAGAGTAGCTTGAAGAGGATATTGCGAGTGATGAAGAGTTATTATATGAGCAACAAGACCAATTATTTGTCTATGAAAGTTGGGATCAATTACAAGAAGAGATAGAATATTTGGATCATACCATAAATAATAGAGAAAAGGAAAAATTATGTCATAGAATATAAGTTGGAGAGATGAGCCATTGGCCTGAGTTAATATAGTCTTAAGGGAGAGAAAATATTGATGGATAAGATAACATACATCCTGAATCAATAAGTGTGGATATAATAAGGATAGAGAGACTCAAAAGTCTCACATTATAATATATAATACTTCATTAAACTATACATGTATAGGTATACAAATTAATTTATATTATGAAAGATTGTCTATCTTGACACATGGTGGAGATGAAACCCAAGTACAAGTTATGGTATAAGTTATTAAAGAGCACAATGATTAAGTGGAGTTGATATAGAGAGAATTAATGTAGGAATATGAAATTTACCTATTAGAGTTCCTAAGTCAAAGTAAAAATAAGGTGGGATCTGTCATAAAAGCGGTAGAGGCCAATTTCAAGATGGAGAAAAGAAGATTTCAAAGACAAGAAATATGTTTCCCAAAGGAACACTTAAAGAAGATGAAATTACAGGTCACATAAGGGGAAAGAAATAGAAATAATTAATGAAATTTCAAGAAAAAATATGGACAAGTATTGGTACAAGCTGAATCAAATAAACTTTCAAGCTGAGGTAATTATAAAACTATGAATGAGATAAGTGTATAACCATGTGAGTTGATCAAGGAACAAGTATTGGAAAAAAATGATTCAATTAAAGAGTATATGTTAATATGATAGGATAATAAACTTAATAAAATGAAAGGGATGATTATAGAGGATTGGAAGAATAATACAAGAGTAAGAGAGGATGGAAAGGACCATGAGATTCTTAAAGAGACTATCAATTATCATGAATATAATTTTATATGTACTAATAATTATGCTACATGTATAGATATGTAATAAATGGAGTCAATCCATGATTACATAGACAAAAGAACCAATGAGGCACAGGAACTCATGATATAGTAAATAAAAGAGGAAGACAACCATGTTCCTTAGAAAGGATACGAATGGATGAAGAATGAATGTTTGGATGAGGACAATATCAGTTTATAGGTGATCCAAGGAAGGAGTAAAATTACCTTATCATGGATAAAGAAAATAGAGGGAAGTTCTAGCCCAAGAACCAGTCCAAGTAGTATGTCAAGAGATGAAAAATAAAGACTCATGAAAGGAAAGCTACAATTAGGTGAGCAATAAAACAAGGAAATGAAGAAATAACAAGGTATGAAACCATTATATTTAATTATTAATGTTTTAGGTAATTTTTTTTGAGATATACATGATACTATTAAGACAAAAGGTTGCCAATAAGTGTTATGTTATAATGAAACTGAATTAGTCAAAGAGATGCCATTGGAAGATGATCTAGGAGGCTATGAGAAGACTCACCATGAGAAGGTAGAGTGTCATGAATATGAATAAAAATAATATATAAATTATATTATGAAAAATGGGAGGGAATAATGGATGCATAATAATCCATTAGAGCATGAGGACAAAGGAGAATGCATTTTTAATAATATAGACTAGTAAGGAGTGCATGAACTAATCATGAAAAATATAGAAGGAAACTAAGGATCAAGAGTGAAAAATAAGAACCAACTAACTGATTTAAGTCATGATTAATATTAATCAAATATTAATAATATGAATATTATAAAGAGTTACAATAGATCATGTACTTCATTAAGGTAGAGAATGTGTTGGCAAAGAGGCAAGACAACGCAAGGAAACATAGAAAAAACTAACTAATAAGAAATGATAAAGACAAGAGGATTAGTAGAAATATGAGGTCATTAAATAAAAAGAGTAATAATTTGATGTAAATTAATAATCTGAAAAAGATGTATTTGAGCATGATATCAAATTTTCCCACTTAGGGAGCTTGATGCAGAGCATCACAAGGTAATATAGGATGTTAGTATGTTTAATAGTTTCATAATAATCTTTTTTGGTCTGGTGTGAGTGTGAAAGGTATTTTCTGCCCCCATTTGGTGTGTTAGAGCCATTAATAGCCTTTATATTGTGATTTTTTATCCATTTATTGTTTTCCCACCAAAAAGGGGAATTTAAAATTTTGAATTTATTACTAGCCTTTGAAGTGGTATTTTGGGTTGTGTGTGAAATGAAAATGTTGATGTATATTTATGAATATTCATATTAGGTCCTAGGAGTGTGTGTTAATAGATTTTAAATTTTCATATAATGAATTCAAAAAATTTAATCCAAGAAATGCAAATGTAACTACCACCCCATGTGGAGTCAGCGTTTTGAGGAAGTTATTTTACATAGTTTAGTGTTATAAGAGGATGTAATTTTATTTATTTGGGAGAGATATTTGTATAATGTTGGTTGGAGAGGAAAAAATGTAAGGATATGAATATTTATTTAATGATAATATAATAAAAATATCAATAAGAGTATCAAGAACATGAAAATAACTATGTTCTACTATAGGTGTGAATATAATGTGTGATTTGATGAATGAATAAATAAATAAATAATGCACTTGTATGGTCTTTTTGATAAATATATGGGTATTAAATAACATGTAATATATATCATAATATATTTCCATATTTTAAAATTTCTTGGATATAATCCATTTGAATTTAGAAGTTGTTATGTAATAGTACCCTTAAAGAAAAGGCAGCTCTACTAATATACAATCAAGAATGTTAACTAAATGATGTATATTTCATGGCTTTTTAAATGGTTATTGAATTCTTAAAAAACTATAAATAGTTTAAAGTTTTTAATTAATAATTATAATCCCATTGGAGGCTCATAAATCCATTAGAAGTGCAAGATTCAAATGAACCATCAAATAATCTTGATGAACACTCATAATTCTACAAAGTAGCTTTGGATAAACTTTTGGTGACTTTTCATGATCAAATAAATATTTGGGAGGGTAAATTTAGGTACTAAATGCATAATACATGTATTTAAACTATTTTAAGTTGTTTAAAACTCGTTTTAGACTATTTTGTTTGCTATCAAGCTTGTACATGCATGTGTAAACCTAAGCTAGGGTTTAGATCTTGTAACTTGAATAAATATTATTTCCACATATAAAAATTATTTAATTTTGGTAATATAATATATTTTAACATTATATATAGTACCATATAATATGTTAACTATAAATGTGCCACTGAATTAGGCATAAGGAGACCTAATTATTAGGGAGGCTTGGTGAGTTAGTAGGTTTATATTGAGATTTACGACCTAAAAATTTATATGAATCCATAAAATGGTAATGGGTATGTAAAAATAGTATTATTTTATTTTTAAGCTTTATATATCATTCAAAATTTCTATTTTTTTGTAAAAAGAGGGCTATAAGAAAATAGGCCCTAAGGAAGAAAGTGTGGATTGTTAGAGAGTTCTATATTATAGATTGAGTATTATGGTTAGAGAGTTATATATTATAGATTGAGTATTTGGATATCCATATGATCCATGGTGTGGATAAAATAACCTTGGAGACATGAATTAATCTTTTAGGCTTGTCAACTTGTATGAGATTGAACAAGCTTGAACCAAGAAAAGAATATGTGGTCTTCAAATTTGTGTTTGAGAGGATGGTGGTTTTACTATGAGGAGAGAGTGTAGAGGCATATTAAGTATGTTAAATATTGGATAGATATAATATAAATATCTATTAAATAAGGTTTTTTTGAGGTCAACATACCCCCATTTTTGATAAATGAGGACACTTGTTCAAATTCTACAAATTTGTGATTCAAATTGAACATCCCACTTGACCAGAGTGCATTATTTGAATATCGTGGTTCTCATCATGTTTAAATTTGTAATTTTAGAATTTATCTTCATTTTACTTTAAATAATGCTTCTAATATTTTAATTTTGTATTTCCATGTTGTTGGTTTAATGGAGTCCCATTTGAATAATCAATGTTCAAGTTTTTATGCTTTAAATGTCAAATTAACCATTAGTTGGTTAAATAATATGATATCAATTGATTATTATATATTAAAATTTGGTCACAATTGATTAATTAAATCTATGGCTAAATAATGTTAAGAAAAACCTTATCCTAATTTTTTTAATCCTAAATTCATTTAAAATAGATTCAAATTTATGTGGGATCATATTTATGCAAAAACATTTTTATATTTTATACCTAGTTTAAATTTTTTTCTTAACTCCTAATTATATATATTAATACAACTAACACCTTAGACTAAAATTTTATATTAAGTTTATTAATAATTATTGAGATCTTATGTCTTTAATTTTATCTCTGTGGGTTCTAATTAAACCCAAAGATTACATGTATCAAGATATCAGAGTTGGAAGAAAAGTTCAATGATCCATGCATATAGACGAAAGTCAATAAGTCAAGGAAAAGATTGATGGTGAGCATTGGTTCATGGAATGAAGATATGATGTCAAGTGAGGAATAAAATCATCAAAGGTCCTATGAAAGAATGTGAGATTGAAAAGTGGAAATATTTTGGTAAAGTGATAATGGATTTGATAGAGAGCATAGGTCAATAAGTTAAAGAACCTAGGAGGGAATGTGAGATCAATAAGTGTCATGATCTCATGAAATCTAAAATAGGTCGATGGTTTGCAATTGATCACACATATAGTAGATTAATGATGTGAATGAAGGTAGAATTTTCAAAGGGCATAAATTGAACATAATAGTAACACATGTCACAACTATGATAAATTAGATAAAGATTGACAAATAGAATTCAAGTTCTCAGATCGAGATCAACAGTTTGAAGTAGATGAAGAAGTGAGTGCCCTAAATGGAATGAAGAGCTACCATGTGGAAAAAATGTGTTAAAAAAATGGAAAAGACTTACAAGGTATATATAGATCCTTAGGAGTCAATAAGTGGCATGATATTAGAGGCATTAATAGAGATCTAATGTCCTATGATGAAAGATAATGCTAATAATCCCCAAAAGACATAACAATAATATTTCAAATAAATAGACATCATGACATGGTATTGCCACATAGGCAATACATAACACATTGAAATATCTTATGGTCATAACACACAAAATTTATAAATGTGCACACCAAATGCAATCTAAGTCACAAGATCTGATTGTTAAAAATAATTAACCACCATTAAAACCCTACTTAAACCTTCAAGAAATCCCTAAGGTGTATGAATTACCCTAAATTGTATTTAGAATAATAATAATTGAATATAAATAGTTTAATTATCATACCCAATTCGATAATTCAATCAATATTATTGCTATGGTGATCCATAAACATGTTTCAAAGCAAGATGTGGAGCTATAAATTTCCTAGATTTTATAGTATCTGCTTTGAACATAGGAGATATAAATTATTCTAAACTATTCTGTACATTTGAAAATCAATTGGTGATCACCAAGGAAGTGGATAATATTTTCTCTACAAAAAGTCTCTATGATGACATTGTAGATATACAAATGACCAACCTCCACTACGCATCTACAAAGCCTGAGGTACTCCACTGCATTAACATTATTACTTCCATTTTTAAGCGAGCTAAAACATATAAAGTCATTTTGAATAGGGAACATAATCATAATAATATTTATTACATTTCCCCTATTTTCTTTGAGTCAGACTACAAGCTCCTTAAAACCCAGATTAACTTGAACTCAATCAACTCATAGGCTAAAGAGCAAAATTTGATGGATACCCTAGTTATGAGGTTAGAATTTGGAAACAAATTTATTTTAGACCTTGATAAGATAATTCATATCAGTTAGTTTAGATGAGGGGTCAATATGGTAATGACAATGTTAAGTAAACTATATGGATGTCTAACCACAACATATGTTGATCCCATGTGGGTACCAATGGTGTGTTTTATTGTTGAAAAGTTAATAGTTCCCACATTGGGTGAGATAATTATTATCACCTTCAGCAGACTAATATATGCAATTAGGCATAAGAATAAGAATACATTTTTAATGATGTATTATCTACTATATACCCTATGTGTAACAATAAATATTCCTAATCAGAGGGAGTGGTCTCCAAATGGAACCTATATAGTTTCTTAGTATTATTATAAGTTGTACATCTATAAATATAGGGATCACATTCAATTTATCTATGATTATGTCTATCTAGCCTTGACTAAAACAATAACTAGTATCCCCATGTCAAGAATTATTCCATTGATCAAGACATCTATTGTTGAAATAATGGGGGATATTTGGTTTTACCTTGACTACACTATCATTAAGATTGAGGAGACTCAAGAATATCCCATCAAATTACTAGTCCATTTTTATGATAAGCTACAAGAGCAAGAGGTGGCCTAGTAATTTTTATATGGTTTAGATTGTTAAGGTGTGGAGCCTAAAAGCTTCACATATGAGCGCATTACATAGTTGTAGGTTTACACAGTCACTGGTGTCAGTCAGGAGTGACCGACGTCGGTCAGGAGAAGTTGAAGGAACGCCGGCATCGGTAGAGGATCGGCTGACGACGATCACAGGCAAACAGGTAGGAACCGGCGTCGGTTACCTATGCATCTAGAATGCTATTTCTGAGGACATAAGCGAGTGTTTGCATGATGAGTTTAAGTCTTAGTCTTAAGTTCACGTTCCTATTATTAGAAAGATTGTTTTTAGAGCCCTTGTTCAAGAGGCTTAACTATTTGTTGTAAGTGCATGCTCAAGTTTCCTAATTCTATATGTAGGAAAGATCTTCTTAGCTTAGGGTGTTGAATTGTATGAGTAGAACATTGTGAATGTTTGAAGCAAAGTACAGAGTTGTATCAATCCAGGTTGTTGGAATTGATTGTACTTGAGAGAGAGAGAGCTCTTGAGGAATAGAGATATAGAGAGAGATCTTGTGCATCTGAGAGAGGTGTGGAAGAAAGAAGTTTCTTCAATTGTATTCCTTTTGTAAAGAGTTTTAATACAAGTTTTCAGGGTGGTTTCTTGTATCTCTTGTTCTGTGCTATTTATCATTCTAGTTACTTATCTATCTGATTTATTTTTGCATTTATTGCTTTCACATGTGTATTCATTATTGGTTGATCCCCATCAAGTGGTATCAAAGCTCATGTTCACTAATAGGTGGTTCAGATCTGTGTAGTGTGTATTGATTATAGGTTGCTCACAGGGGTTTCTGCAGGGATTTCTATTTGAGTGGGAGAAGCAATGGCAGAAGAAAGTAAATTGAGAATGAAAAAGTTTAATGGCAAGAACTATCAACATTGGAGAATGCAGATAGAGGACTATCTGTATCAGAAAGATCTTTACTTACCGTTAGGTGGGATTGCAAAGAAGCCCAAGGACATGGAGGATGAAGAATGGGAAGTTCTTGACAGAAAGGCTCTGGGGTCTATAAGATTGAGTCTAGCATCCACTGTGATATCTAATTTATCTTAGGCAAAAACAACGGTAGATTTAATGACTACGTTAGCAAATTTGTATGAAAAACCCTCAGCTTCTAATAAGGTATATCTTATGAAGCAGTTATTTAATTTGCATATGCAAGAAGGTGGATCTTTATCTAATCAGTTGAATGATTTCCATGGAATTGTTAATCAATTAAGTTTAGTCAATTTTGTATTTGATGATGAAATAAAAGCTCTTTTAATATTATGTTCTTTGCCTGAAAGCTAGCATGGCTTGGTAATGGCAGTTTCTAATACTACATCTGCTTCAAATATTTTAAAAGTAGAGGATGTTGTTAGTGTTATCTTGAATGAGGAAATTTACAGGAAAAGCATAGAGGAAACATCAGGGAATGCTTTAAATCTCGAGAGCAGGGGGAGGCAAAAAGAGAAGAGTAAGAGGAGATCAAGATCTAAGTCTAAGGTAAGAGGTAGATCTAAATCCAGAAATGGCAGAAGGCCACAATGCTGGAATTGTGGAAAGATGGGGCACATAAGTAGAGATTGTTGGTCAAAGCCTAAGGAGGACAATCAACATGAAGGAAAGGAAGAGGCAAAGGTTGCAGGTATTGCACAAGATGCTCTAATTTTCTATTTTCATAATAATATAGAATCTTGGGTATTAGATTTTGGTGCATCTTTCCATGCTACCCCTAATAGAGAATATTTTAGTGACTATATCCATGGAGATTTTGGAATAGTGTACTTAGGGGATGATGAGCCTTGTAAGATTATTGGCAAAGGTAAAGTGCAGCTGAAGATGCAGAATGGCAACACATGGGTGTTGAGAGATGTGATGCATGTTCCTAGCTTGAAGAGAAATTTGATTTTTGCAGGAAAGTTAGGAGATGAGGGTTGTACAGTAACTCTCACAACAGAATCTTGGAAGGTGACCAAGGGTGCACTTGTTATGGCCAGAGGTAAGAGAGTAGGTAATCTCTATTTATGTAATTGTGTTACTGATATTTCTCCTTCTGTATTATCTACTTCAGAAGTGGATGCTAAATTGTGGCACTTAAGGCTTGGCCACATGAGTAAGAAGGGGATGTCAATTCTTAAGTCTAAAGGTAAGCTTTCAGATTTGAAAAGTATGGATCTAGAATTTTTTGAGCATTGTGTATTTGGAAAATAGAAAAGGGTTAGTTTTCTCAAGACTGGGTCTACTAAGAAAAGGCATAAGTTACAGCTTGTTCACACAGACGTGTGGGGATCGGCTCAGGTAGCCTCTATTGGAGGATCACAGTACTATGTTACGTTCATAGATGATGCTACAAGAAAGGTATGGATCTACTGTATTAAAAATAAATCTGATGTTTTTGAGACTTTTAAGATTTGGAAAGCTATGGTTGAGAATGAAACAGGTAGAAGATTGAAGTGCTTGAGATCTGACAATGGTGGTGAGTTCTGCAGCCTTAAGTTTAACTGGTATTGTTATACACATGGAATCCATAGATAAAGGATGGTTCCAAGGACACCTCAGTAGAATGGTATTGCTGAAAGGATGAACAGAATAATCATGGAGTGTGTAAGATGTATGAGATTGTATGCTGGGTTGCCCTTAGAGTTTTGGGCAAAAGCTGTTGACACTGCAATGTACCTGATTAACAGAGGACCCTCTACAGCTCTGGATGGTGAAATTCCTGAAGAGGCATGGACAGGTAAAAAGGTAGATCTCTCATATCTCAAAGTTTTTGGTTGTGAAGCCTTTGTGCACATAGATAAGGAAAATAGAAAGAAGCTTGATGCTAAGTCTATGAGGTGCATGTTTATTGGCTATGGCTCAGATGATTTTGGTTTTAGATTTTGGAATCTAGGAACTAACAAGGTAATTAGGAGTCATGATGTTGTTTTCAATGAAAGAGTGATGTATAGTGATCAGATGAGAAAGCTGAAACAATCTGGGTAGAGCAATGGAGAATTGGATGAAGTGACGGTCCAAAATGAGCTCGCAGGAAAAAGAAATAATCAGTTATAGGAAAAAACAAAGACTGACGTCGACAGGGTAGGAACCAACGTCGGTAGTACAGAAACCAATGTCGGTCATACAGAGACCGACGTCGGTAGAACAGGCACCGGTGTCAGCTAGGAAGAACCGGTGTCAGCCAGTAACAGGTCTATAGGTGGCCGAGGTCGGTCACTGTCAGAGAATTTGGGTGGACAGCGTGTTGAGAATGAGTCTAAAACACCCATCAGGAGGTTAGAAAGGGTAAGTAAGCCTCCAATTAGATATTCTCCTTCTTTGTACTATTTATTGCTAACTGATGGTGGAGAACCAGAGAGTTTTGAAGAAGCTTTACAGGTGGAGTCCAAGAGTTAGTGGGAGCGTGGCATGGTTGAGGAGATGGAGTCCTTGAGAGAGAACCAAACATGGGATTTGGTTGAGTTGCCAGTTGGTAAGAGGACACTGAAGAACAGATGGACCTCCAGATTGAAGGAAGGTGAGAATGGACAAATGAGATATAGGGCCAGATTGGTAGTGAAAGGATTTTCACAAAAGCTAGGTATTGATTTTGGTGAGATTTTTTCTCCTGTTATTAAGATGACTTCTATACGGGTTGTATTATCTTTGGTTGCTTTTAAGGATTTGCATCTTGAGCAGCTAGATGTTAAGACATCATTTCTTCATGGAGATTTGGATGAGGAAATATACATGGAATAGCCAGAAGGATTTGAGGTCAAGGGTAAGGAGAAGTTGGTGTGCAAGTTGAAGAAAAGCTTGTATGGCCTCAAGCAAGCTCCTAGACAGTGGTATTTGAAATTTGACAGGTTTATGACTGAGCATGGCTACAGTAGGTGTCAATCTGACCATTGTGTATATTTTAAGAGATTTGATAATGGTAGATATATTATTCTATTGTTGTATGTAGATGATATGTTGGTTTCAGGATCACACATGCAGGATATCTCTGAGCTTAAGGTGAAATTAGCTCAAACATTTGCTATGAAGGATTTGGGAGCAGCAAAGAAAATCCTTGGCATGAGCATTAAGAGAGACAGGAAAAATCACAGGTTGGTATTGTCTCAAGAGGATTATGTGGACAAGGTGTTGAAATGGTTCAATATGCAAGATGCTAAACTGGTAAGCACACCTTTGGCTAGACATTTTAAGTTGAGTAAAGAATAATGTCCTAATTCACATGATGAGGTAGAGTACATGAGAAAGGTTCCATATTCTTCCATAGTAGGAATTTTGATGTATGCAATGGTGTGTACTAGACCAGATATTGCCCAAGCAGTGGGAGTTGTAAGTAAGTGTATGGCCAATCCAGGGAAGGAACATTGGAAAGCAGTTCAGTGGATCCTTAGATATCTGAGAGGAACCAGTAGTAGGCACTTGTGCTATGGAGGTTCAGATACTTCTCTACATGGTTATGTAGATTTAGATATGGTAGGTGATTTGGATGGCAGGAGGAGCACCACAGGTTATGTTTTTACTATAGGTGGAACAGTGGTTAGCTGGATATCAAAGTTGCAGAAGGTTGTTGCCTTGTCAACTACAGAAGCAGAGTATATTGCAGCCACATAAGCTAGCAAGGAGATGATATGGATGACACGGTTCATGGAAGATCTTGGAAGGGAGCATGGGAGTTGCAGATTGTATAGTGACAGTCAGAGTGCAATCCATTTGGCTAAGAATTCAGCCTTTCACTCAAGAACCAAGCACATATAGCTAAGGTACCACTTCATACGACAGGTATTGGAAGATGGTGAGTTGAAGCTGGAGAAGATCCATACAGATAGGAATCCTGTTGATATGTTAACCAAGCTAGTTATAAAGGAGAAGTTGAATCTTCATTCAACTTCTGTTGGTCTTCATGATTGAGTTGAAGATGGAGGAGCTAGAAGATGTTGATGTACAGGTACTGGTGTAGCTATTTATCTCCAAGTGGGAGATTGTTAAAGTGTGGAGCCTAAAAGCTTCACATATGAGCGCATTACATAGTTTTAGGTTTATGCAATCACCGGTGTTGGTCAGGAGTAGTTGAAGGAATGCCGATGTTGGTAGAGGATTGGTCGATGACGGTCACAGGCAAACAAGCAGGAACTGGCGTCGATTACCTGTGCATCCAGAATGCTATTTTTGAGGACAGAAGCGAGTGTTTGCATGATGAGTTTAAGTCTTAGTCTTAGGTTTGCATTTCTATTATTAGCAAGATTGTTTTTAGAGCCCTTGTTCAAGAGGATTAACTGTTTGTTGTAAGTGCATGCTCAAGTTTCCTAATTCTATATGTAGGAAAGATCTTCGTAGCTTAGGGTGTTGAATTGTATGAGTAGAACATTGTGAATGTTTGAAGGACAGTACAGAGTTGTATCAATCCAGGTTGTTGGAATTGATTATACTTGAGAGAGAGAGCTCTTGAGGAATAGATATCTAGAGAGAGATCTTGTGCATCTGAGAGAGGTGTGGAAGAAAGAAGTTTCTTCAATTGTATTCCTTTTGTAAAGAGTTTTAATACAAGTTTTCACGGTGGTTTCTTGTATCTCTTGTTCTTTGTTATTTATCATTCTAGTTACCTATCTATCTGATTTATTTCCACATTTATTGATTTCACAAGTGTAATCATTGTTGGTTGATCCCCATCAAGTGGTATCAGAGCTCAGGTTCACTAACAGGTGGTTCAGATCTGTGTAGTGTGTATTGATTACAGGTTGCTCATAGGGGTTTCTACAGGGATTTTTGTTTGAGTGGGAGAAGTAATGGCAGAAGAAAGTAAATTGAGAATGGAAAAGTTTAATGGCAAGAACTATCAACATTAGAGAATGCAGATAGAGGACTATCTGTATCAAAAAGATCTTTACTTACCATTAGGTGGGATTGCAAAGAAGCCCAAGGACATGGAGGATGAAGAATGGGAAGTTCTTGACAGAAAGGCTCTGGGGTCTATAAGACTGAGTCTAGCATCCACTGTGATATCTAATTTATCAGAGGCAAAAACAATGGTAGAGTTAATGACTACGTTAGCAAATTTGTATGAAAAACCCTCAGCTTCTAATAAGGTATATCTTATGAAGCAGTTACTTAATTTGCATATGCAAGAAGGTGGATCTTTATCTAATCACCTCCTTTAAAAAATCAAAATAAAATGACTTATTCATAGCTTCCCTCTGACAATCAACAAGACTACCTTCAGATAGTGGGATCACATTGAGGCAACATCCAAACATAGACTATCATTCAATTTAAAAATGGATGAACTCAGACAATGGGACCCTTGTCAAAGATTTAAAGAACATTTAAGGCTTAAGTTTATTCTAAATATACTATATGATTATGAACTTGGTGTATTTAACCTTGTATACACCAAGGTATCCTCCTACTTTGAGGTAACTAGTAGATTGAATGAGTGCAATATTATAACTGAGTCTAGCTTATCCAGAGACTAAAAGGTAAATGAGAGATGGCAGTTGGACCCTAGGACATACCATTTGATTAGTGGTGAATCTTATAAACTCCCAATAATAGAAGTTCAAATAGAGAATAGGCTTGAAGAGAAAATATTATATGAAATTACCTCAATTTCATCAATCTATGAATCATCTAAGATAATAGAGCATGATTTACCTTAAGAGTAGGTTCATAGGATAACCCTTGATCTTAATGGGACTATTGAGGATACATTAAAGATGTTATCCATGGCATATGATACAAAATAAAATGATGAAGAGACAAACGTAGAGGAAGATAATGAAGAAAAGGGAAAATAAAAAGTATTGGAATTGGTGGTTATCAATCCTCTAAAATGGAAAGATGAGACATCCAATATATCAAAAACAAAGATACCTAAAGTGACTATCACTACTCTTTTAAGTGGAGTCAATCTATTCAATGAAGAAAACATACTGCATGGCCCATATATTCTAGAATGGTTATTGTATGAACCTAAATTGGAAAGAGAGCATAATATACATAATCCTTGGTCTATGATGAAATATATTAACATTCCTATGTAGTAAGAGCTTAATCCATGGATCATATATCCACAAGAAGAGGAAGAAAGGAGACTAGCTACACCAAGTGATTCAATAGATCCATCACAAATGGAGGTCCTAATCTCAAATGTAAGCCAATACTTATTTGGATTAAAGTTTGATCCAAAAATGATTGTATTGTAAAGAGTGACAGAGGAAAGGGTCATGGTAGGAGGAGAAGAAATTGTGTAATAAAAAGTGGAGCCATTGACTAGTTTGACTCAACAATAAGGATAGAGGCCAAGTGAAGATCCTATTTTTTAGGAAGATGTTATTCAATTATCCCAATAAATTTAGAATAGATATAGGCTTAAATTAATGGATTAAAATAATATAAAAATAATTTAGAAGAATATTTCATCTTGCTAGTACTAGGAGACATGGTTAAGTAGTTTTAAATAACCATGTATGATTTATTCTTCATTTTGAAGATAGTAAAGTATAAGAAAGAGTTGGTAAGAAAAAATGGTACTTTGGCTATAGGTCAAGTTGGTAAATGGTAGGATTTAAGCCACAAGGTAAAGGATTTGATCAATGTTTTGGATCAAATCCCTAAATTTAGAAGAGTCAGCCTAGTCTAGTTGAATATGGATATGGCAATATCGGTAGATAAGATCAAGGCATTAATAAAATGGTCCATGGGTATGGGAGATATATCTAATAGTATTCAATATTTATAAAATATAATGATTCACATACTTGGGAGTTTGATGAAGGATCCTAATTCACTCAGTCCCCTTGGCTTCATCATTAATGAGGAGTTCAAATATAGAGCTACTCATTTCATGCAAGAGGTAAGGAATAAAAGCTAAGGAAATATTGGGGTAGATAAAAAGGATTGTAGACATGATTTTATTATCAAAAGTGAAGATGGGAGATGCTAGGAGCATCAAATAAGCATTTAAAATGGTAGACAAGGATCTTACAGACATATAAGATCAAGAAAATGAGCTTTTCATGAAACTCATTATAAACCTCAAGCTAATTGATGAGTAACACTAAAAAATGAAGATCTTATAGTAGAGACAAAGGAATACAATAGTAAAAGTGTCTCAAAGTCAAATTTGTTTAATTAAGTATATTTATTTTGTAACTTGACATGTATGTTTTGAAAAGGGATTATTCTCTTTTTAAACGTATGTGTAATCTTGAAAATCACATTGCTTATAGGTCAGTCCTTTAGAAAAGTGTCATTAATTCTAGATTATTATAGAAAGACAATATCCTAGACATTTTTATAATTATCATTTTACATGGTTAAGTAACATAACTCCTTAGTATTATATAAAAGTGGTATTGTCATTTGTAAATAAGGAGGGAGTTTTTATCAAAAAACTTTGTGTAAACTTTGAGAAATTAATACAAGAAAATAATTTTTCAAACATTATCCATTGTTTATTTGTGTGTTTGTTATTATGGATGTGCTCTCAATTATCTATTTGGATGTCTAAATTTGAATTTCTTTTATGGATTATGGATGTGTTAATATGAATATAGAATAGTCAATTTTTGCTTAAGATAGATTGATTGAAGGATTTTGAGTTCATTTCATTTTCCATGCTTTCTTTAGAGATGTGATAATACAATTTTTTGTAGAATTAAATCTCTAAAGTGAACTTGATGTCTTGTTGGCATTATTTCACTTTCCCTTAGACATTTGCCTAATATATGATAGGATTTGTGCCTTTTTAATTTCATGCCATATATTGGTTTAGTACATGTCTCGATGAAATTTAAAATCTATCATAATATCTGGATTGAAAATCAAAACACCTTCTTTCTACCCTACCCTTCCTTTTACACATTTTTTATTAATTCACCTTAGTTTAGATTCCATTGTAAATATACATGCTAGATTAGACTTTAGACCTTAGGTTTTGATAACAATTGAATTTACTTAATTTAGATTATATTCATACTTCACAAGCAAGATATTAGGCCATAGTTTCTCCCAACAACCAAATAGTTGCATTATAAATTTTGTGAAATAGTTCATTTGTTTTGCCATAATTCCACCAATGATATAAAGAATATCACAACCTACAACTAATGCAATAGATTATTTGAATCCATAAATGAGAAGTGTTTATTAAATACTTTGAACCCCTATGATACACTTTCAAGAATTAACAGGTGGGTTTCATTAGCACTAGGAGGGCCTTATCTAAAAATTTGTAAATTTGAAATATCTTTGCTAATTTTAGGGAAATTTTTTCAAGGATCAGTTAATTCTTTGCATATATATGTTGTTCTTAGCTCAATTGTGTAAAAATCATTGATATTCATGGTTTAAGACTAGTGTTTAGGATTATTTACCTAAAGATAACTATTTTTTGAAAATTCATGATAAATTATTGCAAAGGTAGTTTAAGCTTTGATAATTCAATGTGTTCAAGGTTAGTGATAGCAATTTTGTTCAAAGATTGATTGATTATTTATAAATGTAGGTTTATTTTAACTTGTAAGTGTAAATATCACTCATATTTATAGGTTTAGACATATCTTTGAGATAATTTAGTTAAATATATTTGTTCTTTGTAAGGATTTGTGTAAAATTTGCATAATGTGTAAATATGATTATTATTCTTTGAAAAGATAAGGTTTAAACTTCATATTTTGAATAGGATTCAAATTTTACAAATTACAAATTCCAAGAATTAGGACCAAGTCACATTCAAAGATAAGACTACCTCTCCTTTCATTATAATTTCATAGGAAAGCAAGAGTAGGTAAAGGTAAGTGAAGGGTTTCTAAATACAAACCTACTTCACCAATTTTTGGTGCTCCCATGTTCAATCCTTATCAATGTATGGCTTGGTCATGTTGATATTCCATCAATTTTCCTAGTCAAGTACATGAACTACCTAAAACTATTGAGAAATACTTGTGTTCTTTCAGTCCTAATGGTGAGGTTACTATTGAAGAATATTTTAAATCTTTCAAAGTTGATTTAATATTATTGAATGTAGTTCATGAAGATATTGTATGTAGATTGTTTCCTTTTTACTTTCAAATATGTTTCATATAATTGGTTTCTCAACCTTCCTAAGAATTACATTACAAGTTCGAATGATTTAAACAATATTTTCATTAACCAATTTAGATAGATCATCAATCCTTGTATTCATTATCAACAATTCACCACTGTGAAAATAGATTCAAGTGAAACCATTAGATCCTTTAATGACAAATTGAAGAAGATGTTTATAAAAACCATAGATCCCTATAGACCTGATGAGGCTTTGGATTTAAATATTTATAAGGATTTTTTAAGTCCCATGACTTTTGTTTTCTTGAAAATTTCTATCATAGTTATAAACACATTAGCCTTGGCTTATGCTGAAGTTGTGACAATCAATGATCAAATGAAACCTCAAGTCCAACTAGCATATGTTATACCCAATGTCAATCCTAATCTACCAGTGTTGAATTCCATTCCCAATGCTAACCAAAACATGCCTTATTTAGACCAAACACCAGTATTGAATCAGTTACTTTCGAGTCATGCTCATCCTATTCAAAACCTAAGATTCTTGATTAACACTAAAAATGGATTTCATCTAAAAGATCAAAGGGATTTGGTGATAAAAACTAATAGTATTACTCATGTTTAAAACTTATAATTACCAAATAATGAGAATGTGTCCATACTCAAGATGGTATAAAAACTAAGCACTGATTTCCTTCAATTGTAAAAAAAAGTTGGTAATATTGGGGAAAGATTAAACAATATTTATTATTACCAAAGGTTCAACAAACCTACAAGTAGGTTTCATAATAATTAAAAAAAAACAACAAAAACAAAAAAAATGAGTCATCTTCCAATAAGAACAATCATGAGATAAACATATGTGATGTATCTTTAATTGAATATTATAGAGTTCATAACACTTCAAAGGATGGTGAATTGGATTGTGTTAAATTTTCTAAAGATTTTGATTTATTTAAATATTATTTTAATACATTTTAAGGTGGACCTAACAAAGATAATACTACAAGTACATCTAGTTCTTTATAGTCATCTAAATCTATTGACACAACTCTCATGGTGGAGACATTTGACTTTCCATTCTAAGAGGATAATGAGCCTAAGGATACTCCTAAAGAGATTCATGATTTTTAGAAATATCTAAATGATACATATCCTCTAAGGAATAGATATCAAAATAAACCATTTAATATTTCAAATCCACAAAATAAATTTGATACTCTTCCAAATCCTATAACAAACAACAATCTAGAACCTCCAAAGGGAAATACTTCTAGAAATAATGTTGATGCATCTAGTTATTCTAATATAAGTTGATATAATATAGTTGAGGATATGAAAAATATTAAATCTAATATCACTTTACATGAGTTGACTCAAATTACTGAGCAAATAGACTTGTTTGAATCTTTATCCAAGAAGCCTAGTAAATCACAAAAGGTGGCAAATGCTGATATAGTTGTGTATAAGAACAAAGTAGAGGTTCCACCTTTCTTGCTAGAAATTAGATTTTTTGATAATAAATTGAAAAATTTGTTTACTAGATTCATTTTCTTATACTAATATGATGCCAAAAGGTATATGTGAAAATTTTGGTTTAACTTTAATTAAGTCTGATAGAGTAGTTACTCAATTAGACTAATCAAGAGTTAAAGTAATTGGAGAATTATTGAATATTCAAATGAAACTTGTTGTATAACTAAAGATACAATAATTTATATAAATTCATGTGGTGGAAATTCTTGATGCTTATGGGATGCAACTAAGTAGGGATTAGACCAAGTCTTTGAATGGTTACATGTCCACAGATTGTTCTCAATGTGGCTTTCATGGAATGGAGTTCCTAATCAAATTCAAATTGAAAGAGAGAAAAAGATGAAACACATGATCATAGAGTATAATAATTACAATGATAAGCTCAACATGGTGAAGTCTAAGTTATTAGTTTATTCTCTTGACACTTCTAAGTTATGTGACTCTAAAGAATTTCATGTTATGCCTAAAATGTGGAAATTATAATTTGATGGTGCTAGATGTAAATATGGGTCTAGAGTATGAATTTTTATAATCAATCCCATTTAGAAAGATTTTTTTTACTTCTTATAGAATTTAGTTTCCTTGAATTAACAATTTTGTAGAGTATGAATCTTTAATATTAGGATTATTATTTTCTATCAGACATAGGGTGAAGGAATTGCTAGTGTATGGTGACTCAAAACTAGTAGATAATTAGGTTAGGAGTAAATACCAATGAAAATTGTATTATCTTAAGAAATATAATTTTATAGTGTGGGAATTTATAGAATACTTTTATTCCTTTAATATGGTCTCAATTCCAAGAGAAGATAACAAGTTGGTTAATCAGCTAGCCTCAACTATACCCAATCTTATGCCAGATCAAGACTCTAAACTAGGAAACCTTAGCATTGAGTTGGTTCCATGTCCCTCAGTCCCTAACAATGTCAATCATTTCCATGTATTTAGTGATGATGAATATATCCTATATTTCATGAATAATTTAGAATTATTTGAGTCTCATATCATTCATGAGTTCAATGAAAATGCTCTTGATAAAGATAAAGTTGATGAAAAGATTTCAAAATTAAGTGAAAACAAAATTCTCAAAGGCATTATTACCCTAAAAAGATTATGTTATCAAGACAAACTAGTTGATTCTATCAAAATTCTCAAAGTGAATGGGAAAGACTATAATATAGTTGACCTATTAAACCAAGGTCAACCTTAACTAGTACATATTGGTACAACTTACATAAATGAATAATTGAGAAAAATTAAATATTTTATGACCAAATACAAAGATGTTATAACACGGCCCTATGAAGAATTAAATATATTTGATCCTAGATTCATTACCCATACCATTCCATTAAAAGAGGCTTGTAAACCTTTTAGGCAAAAGCAAAGACAAGTCAACCCTATTTTGGAACCATTGATCTACAAAGAGGTCAAGAAGTTATTTGATGCAAAAATAGTTTTTCCCATTAGAAATTTTACTTGGGTAGCTAACTTAGTACTTGTTAAAAATAAAAATGGAGAAATTAGATTATACATAGACTCTATAAATTTGAACAAAGATTCTAAAAAGGATTACTATCCTTTACCTTCCCTTGACCAAGTCATCCAAATTGTTAGTGGTTCTCTATGATGTCTTTTCTTTATGGGTTTTTAGGTTATATCCAAGTTCTTGTAAATAAATAGGACATAATGAAGATTGCATTTACTACTAAGTGGGGCACTTTTGCCTACAAGAGAATGCCATTTGGGTTGATAATTATAGGAACAAATTTTCAAATAGATATAGAACATGCCTTTTAAGGTTTCATAGGTAAGTGCATTATTATAAATATGGATTATCTAACTATTATTTATAAAAATAGGGAAGATCACATCATGCATTTATAGTAGGTATTTGAACATTGTAGGAGGTATGGAATTTCTATCAATCCTAAGAAAAGAATTTTTTTATGTTACAAAAGGGAAATTATTAAGACATGTTATAACCAAAGATGGGATTTCTATATATCCTGATAGAATTGATGCCATATCCAAAATTAAATACCACCTAATAGTAGAAATGAATTAAATTCTTTCTTTAGTAGATCAATTTTGTGAGAAAGTTCATTTCTAGTTTTGTATAAATTGTAAATCCACTTAACGACATGTTGAAGAAGGATTCTAAAGTCATGTGGAATGAATAATAAAATAAGACATACAAATACATTAAAATGAGAGATAGTATAGACACTTACGTTGATAAGTCTTGATTTCACAAAAGATTTCTATCTTTATTCTTATATTTTTAATCATACAATAGTTGTTTTAACTTAAAAAATAGATAAGTGTGATCATCCTATTTCATTCAAGATCACTAATTTTAAGAATGATGAGTTAAATTATTCTCTAATTGACAACCAATCATGTGATTTATTTAAAGTAGTTAATAAGTTTAAACAATATATCCTTAGGAATAAAGTGCATGTAATATTTCTAGACCTTGCTACTAAACTTATGCTTAGTCAATGTGAACTAGGAGAGAGAAGAGGTAAATGGATGTATATTCTCTAAGAGTATGATCTTGAGATAATAATTACCAAGTTGGTAAGGTGTCAAGGATTTATTCAAATGATTTTCAATACTAGTCCTAAATTAAGTGTTATGCAAGTGGACCAACAATGTTTTCAACAAGATGATTGGTATGATCTAATTATTCATCTCCTAATAAATGGTTATTGACCTATAAGATTGAGTATAAATCAAATAAGATTTTTTATTCTCAAGTCAACACATTTATTGATCAAGGATGGAGTACTCTTTACGAATAACTAAGAAGGCACATACTTGAGATGTGTTTCAAAAGAAGTAGAAACTATGATCTTGAGTACTTTTCATGAAAAGCTTAGAAGTGGACACCCTTGTAGAAAAAAATATCTCATAAAATATTTAAGACTATTTATTATTATCCCACAATCTTCAACGATGTACACAAACATATTATATAGTGTAATTAATGTCAAATTTTCAAAACTATGGAACCAGAAGTAGCCATGCCATTGAATCCAATTATGGTTGATAAACCTTTTGATAAATAGGGATTAAACTTTGTAGGAGTCATCAAACCCAATTCTTCATATGGACACAAATATGTTATCATTTCTATTTATTACTACGCAAGATGGATAGAGCTAGTAGTAACCAAGCAATGCAAAACTAAAGTGTGATCACGTTCTTAAAAGAAAACATTTGCACAAGATTTGGGACACTTTTTTCATTAGTTTGTGATAATGGATCAACCTTAATATCTATTGAAATGACCAATTGGTATTATTATAATAACATAATTTGAAATTTCTCATGATAATAAATTCACTCCTTAATGGATTGGTCCAT
Source organism: Torreya grandis (assembly GCA_037957365.1). Classification (NCBI taxonomy): domain Eukaryota; kingdom Viridiplantae; phylum Streptophyta; class Pinopsida; order Cupressales; family Taxaceae; genus Torreya; species Torreya grandis. Next base: position 514,149 of record JARHVA010007219.1, read on the forward strand.
ATCAAATTATTGAGACATTGGTATATAACACCTTAAAACTCAAAGATGTGTAAGGAGAAAAGTTCACATTGCCAACTAATCAGCAATACCTAAAGCACTAATTTAATCTTCCACCCTAAGTCTTCACCATAATTTTTAATACTAGTTAGAGTTAGTATATGTAGTATTAGAATATTTTCTTATTTGTATATAGTGCTTGTAAGTATTTATTTGCTTGTTTGTTCTTCTTGTTTTGTGTTCATTTTCTTTATTTTGTTCCTTGATTTCAATATGTATTTTTTAAGATATTCCTTAGCTCCAATCCATCTTATTTACCCAAATAATCCTCTCAAATAAATAATGTAGGTATGAACCTTAGCCATTGGTTGATTATAGATTCTAGAGATTTTGGCCTGATGTTAATGATTTTGAGAAATTGGTGAGGATTGATGCCTAGGTTAATTGTTCCTTACAATATTAATCCTTATTATGATCTAATATTTATTCTAATAATTATTTCATTTTTAGGATGAAATTTTGAATTATTAATACAAAGTCATGATTAGTACTTAAAACACATTATTGCCTAGGATGAAGTTTATGACTAAATATGATTGTCTGAGGATAAAACATTTGACCAAAATCCTAAAAAATAGATAATTATGGTTCCTAACATTTGATAAAAGTTAAATATACTTTAAAAATACAAAAAATAAGATCTCTATTTAAAATTTGAAAGATTTTCAAGCAAAGGTGATTCTGGTAACCTCCATTATGGCTATAGATGCCTAGTTGGAAATAGAGGAACCCTTTGAGTGGAGCCAAAGGTATCTTTATTGGGGATATGGATTATTGGATAATAATAGATCAATTCCCAAGATTTCCCTATTCTATAACCATGATTCTTAATGAATATATAAAAATGCTACAAGTCAATGTTAATGATTAAGGTCATAAAGTCTAGAAGTTATTCTCTAAATCCCATGGAAATCAGTTAAGGAATCTAAGAACACACACAAAATGACTAAGCTTTGTTGTTTTAGCCTAATTCTACACGTGTAAGATTTATTTTAATCATAAATGGATCTTAATATCATAATTAATCCTGTGGAATGATTGAACTACTTATTAATTTAAACTAAGAGTATCTGAGTTATAACATTTTATAATCTTTCCCCTAGAAGTTGCCATTTGTTGAGGTCAACATACCCTCATTTTTGAAAAATGATGACCCTTATTCAAATTATAATTTTTTTTAAAAAAATTGAACATTCCACTTGAATAGAGTGCATTATTTGAATATCATGGTTCTCATCATGTTTACATTTGGCATGTTAGCATTTATGTTCATTTGACTTTAACTAATTTTGATAAGGTTTGAATTTTGCATTTCCATGTTGCAATTTTAATGTAATCCCATTCGAATAATCATTATTCAAGGTTTTGTGCTTTAAATGTCAAATTAACCCTTAGTTGGCTAAATAATATGATCTCAATTGATTATTATATATTAACCTTTAGTCACAATTGATTAATTGAATCTATGTCTAAATAATGTTAAAAAAAGACCTTAGCCTAACTGTGTTAGTCTACATTCCTTTGAAATAGATTTAAATTTATACAAGATCATATTTACATGGAATTTTTTTTATATTTGATACCTAGTTTAAAACTTTAGCCTAATTCCTAATTGTATTTATTAATACAACTAAGACCTTAGTCTATAATTTTATACTAATTTTATAGATATTTACTGAGAGCCTATGTCTTTAATTTTATGTTCGTAGGTTCTAATTAAACCCAAATATGCCAAGTGTCAAGATATTAGAGTTGGAAGTAAAGATCAATGATCCATAGGTAAAGCTAAAACTTAATAAGTCGAGTAAATGATCGATGGTACATATTGGTTTATCCAAAAAAGATATAATAGAAAGTAAGGAATCAAATCATCAAAGGTCCTATGAAGGATTGTGAGATTGACAAGTGGGAAGATATTGATAAAATGACAATGGATCTAATGATGAGCATGGGTCATCAAGTCAAAGAACCTACAAGGCAATGTGAGGTCAACAAGTGTCATGATCTTGGTAAATATCAAATAAATAAATGGTTCATGGTCAATCATGCATCTATCATATTGATTACATGAATGAAGGTAAACTTTTAAAAGGGCCCATATCAAATCTGGTAGTGACATATGTCACAATCATGATAACTTAGATAGAGATCATTAAATAGCATTCAAGCTCCTAGATCAAGATCAATGGTATAGAGTAGGTCAAGAACTTAATGCCATAGATGTAATGAAGAGCCTCCACATGGTAAAAAGGGATTCAATTAATGGAAAGGGCTTGTAAGGTACATAGAGAGCCTAAGGAGTTGAAAAGTGGCATAATCTCATAGGTCTTGATAGAGATCTAATAGCTTGTGATTAAAGATAATTCTATGAAGATCCAAAAGGCATAACAGTCATATTTTAAATAAGTAGATATCATGATATGGCATTGCCATATATGCAAAACACATCACATTAAAATATCTTTTGGGTCTAACACATGAAAGGTATAAATGTGCACATCAAATTCAATCTAAGTCATAAGAGCTCATTATTTGAACTAATTGACCACTGTTAAAACCCTACATAAACCTTTAAGAAATCCCTAAGGTGTATAGATTACCCTAAATTGTCTTCATAATCACTTTAAATGAACAAAAATAATTGAATTATCATCCCCAAATGGATAATTAGATCAAGATTATTGTTATGGCAATGTATAAGCATGTTTAAATGTAAGATGTGGAGCTATATTTAACAACAGATGTAGAAGGTCATGTGTTTAAAGACATGGAGTTTATATAAGTTTCTTTGAATGAAAGAGATAAGAATTTTTATAAACTCTTTTATACAATTTAAAATCAACTGGTGATCATTAGGGAAGATGATCAGATCATATTTTCAAAAAGGGTCTATGATGATGTTGTAAAAATACAAATGACCAGACTCCACTATGTAGTTTCAAAGCCTAAGGTACTCCATTGCATTGATATTATTAGTCCCATTTTTAAGGAAGCTAAAATAGATAAATTCATGTTTATTAATGATCACAATCATAATAATATTGCTTACTTTTACCCTATTGCCTTTGACTCATACTACAAGCTCCCTAATCCCCAGATTGACTTGACCTCAATTAACTCATGGGCTAAAGAGAACAATTTGATGGATACCCTATTTATGTGGTTAGAATTTGGAACAAAAGTTATTATAGTCCTTGATAAGAGAATTCATATTAGCTAGTTTAGACCATAGGTTAAGATGGTAATGACAATGTTAAACAAACTGTATAGATGTCCAACAACATCATATGTTGATCCCATGTGGGTACCAATGGTGTATTTTATTATTTTAAAGGTAATAGTTCCCCTATTAGGTGAGATAACTAGTATATCCTTGAGAAATCAAATATATTAAATCATGTATAAGAATAATAATGAGTTTTTCATGATGTTTTATCTCTTAGATGCCCTATGTACAACAACAAAGATTCCAAATCAGAGTGAGTGGTCTCTAAATGGAGTCCAAATAGTTTCCTAGTATTATTCTAAGTTGAGTGACTATAAAAATAGGGATCACATTCAATTTATCTATGATTGTGTCTATCCAACCTTGATTAAAACCATAACTAGTATCTCCATGTCAAGAATTAGTACATTAATCAATAAATCTATTGAAAAAGTGGGGGATATATGGTTTTACCATAACTACATTGTCATAAGAATTGAGGGGACTAAAAATTTTCTCCTCAAGTTACCAGTCCATGTTCCTAATAAGCTATTAGAGTAAGAGGTAGCCTACCAATTGTTCTATGGTGTGGATGGCCTTTGAAAAACCAAACAAAAAGGACTTATTCATAGATTCCATCTGATAATTGGCAAGACTACCTTTAAATAGTGGGATCACATTGAGGCAAAATCCAAACATAGACTATATTTCAATTTATAAATGAATGAACTCAAATAATTGGACCCTTGTGGAAGAGTCAAAATAAATTTAAGGCTCAACGGTATTATAAATATACCATATGATCATGAACTTGGTGTATTTGGCCATGTATATACCAAGGCATCCTTCTACTTTGAGGTAACTAGGGGACTGAAAGAGTATAATATTAGACCTGAGTCTAGATTATCCAGAGATGAGAAGGTATAACTACCATTTGATTAGTGGTAAATATTATAAACTCCAAATAACAAAAATTCAAATCGATCATAAGCCTAATGAGAAAGGGCCAAATGAAATTCCCTTCATTTTATTAATCTTTGAATCATCCAAGATAGCATAGCATGATCTACCTTTAGATGAGGTTTATATTATATCGCTTGATCCTAGTGAGACTATTGAGGATTAATTAAATAAGTTATCCATGGCATATGATATAGATTCATATTATGAGGAGAAATTTTTTGAGGAAGGTAAGGAAGAGAAGGAAAAAGAAAAAGTATTGGACTTCATGGTTGTCGATCCTCCAAAAAGGAAAGATGAGACATCCATTATCTCAAAAACAAAGAGATCTAGAATGACTTTCATTACTCCATTAAGTGAATTCAATTTATTTAGTGAATAAATCATACTATATGGCTGACCTATTCTAAAGTGGTTCTTTTATGAACCTATATTGGAGATAGTGTATATTATGCATCATTCTTGGGCTATGATTTAAGTTATTAACATTATTGTGTGTCAAGAGCTTAACCCATTCACCATTATTTAGTAGGAAGAGGAAGCAAGGAGAATAGATACACCAAGTGATTTAATACCTCCATCATAAATGGAGGTCCCAATCGTAAACATGACCTAATCCTCAATTAGAGTCAAGATTCATCCAATAATTGCTAGCTTGCAAATAGTTATAGAGAAAAGGATCATGGTAGGAAGAGAAGAAATTATGTATAAAAAAGTGGAGCTATTGATTAGTTTGACTCAAAAACAAGGGAAAATGCTTGGTGAAGATCCTATTTTTGAGAAAGATGTTATTGAATTAGCTCAAACACATTGAGAATATCTATAGGTTGTTATTAAGGGCCAAAAATAGAAGAACAAGAATTTAGAAGAATAGTCTATCTTGTCAATACTAGGAGACATGGTCAAATAGTTTGAAACAACCATGTATGACTTATTCAACTCTTTGAAGGCTATAAATTATATGGACTTGGTAAAAAAACTTGGTACTTTGGCTACAATCCAACTTGGCCAATGACATGCTTAAATCCATAAGGTGAAAATTTTTATCAATATTTTGGTAAAGGATCAAATCCCTAAATTTAGAATAGTCAACCTAGTCCATTTGAATATGGCTATGTCAATATTTATAGATAAGATCAAGGCATTAAGAAAATAGTATAGGGGCATGGGAGAATATCTAATAATCTTTAATAGTTAAAAAATATAATGATTCACATACTTCATAGTTTGATCAAGGATCCTACTTCACTTAGTACCCTTGGCTTGATCACTGATGAGGAGTTAAAACATAGATCTACTTAGTTCATGCAAGAGGTAAGTAATCAAATCCAAGGCAAGACAGGGGAAAATAATGAAAGGATTATGGACATGATTTTATAATCTTAAGAAAAGATGGGAGATGACAGGAGAATCAAGGAAGCATTTAACAAGGTAGATAAGACCTCAAAGACCTGAAAGATCAAGAAAAGGATATTTTCATGGAACCCATTATCAATCTCAAGCTAATTGATTAGTAACACAAAATGAAGATCCTACAGTAGAGACAAAGTATTATAGTAAAAAAAGATCCTCAAAGTCAAATTTGTTGACTTAAGTATATTTATTTTGTAACTTACATGTATGTTTTTAAAAGGGAATATTCTCTTTGTAAGAACATGTACAATCTTGTAAATCACATTACTTATAGGTCAATCCTTTAGAAAAGTGTCATTAATTATATAACATTGTAGAAGGACAGTTGTCTTAGACACTTCTACAATTGTCATTTGACCTGATTGACTACCATACCTCCTTAGTCTTATATAAAATGGGTATTGTAATTTGTAAAGGAGGGAGTTTTGAGGAAAAACTTCGTGTAAAATTTGAGCAATTAATACATTTAAGGAATTATGTAAAGATTATCCAATATTTATTTGTGTGTTTGCCATTATGGCTACTCTCTTAATTATTTATTTGGATGTCCAGATTTGAATTGGTCTTATGGATTATTGATTTTTTAATATGAATTCAAAGTAATCAATTTATTCTCAAGATAGATTGATTGAAGGATTTTGAGTTATTTTAATTTTCCATTCTTTCTTTACAAATGTGATAAAACAATTTGTTTGTAAAAGTAAATATCTAAAGTGAACTTGATTTTTTGTTTAGATTATTTCACTTTCCTTTAGACATTTTCCTACTATATTGTAGGATCTGTGCATTTTAAATTTCATGACATATATTGGTTTAGTACATGTCTTGATGAAATTTAAGATATTTCATAATGTCTAGATTGAAAATTAGAAACACCTTCTTTCTGTCATACCCTTATTTTTACTCATTTTTTGATCCATTCACTTTAGTTTATCTTTAATTATAAATATACATGATAAATTATACTTTATGACTTAGTTTTTGATCATAATTATATATACTTAGTTCATATTATCTTCATACTTCACAATCAAGCTATTAGGTCATGGTTTCTCCCAACACCCAAATAATTACATTATAAATTATGTGAATCCATTCATTTGCTTTGCCACTAATCCACTAATGAGATTAAGAATATCACAACTTGAAACTCATGCAATGGATTATTTGAATCCATAAATTAGAAGTGTTTCTTAAACACTCTGAACCCCTATGATACACTTTTAGACATCAATAGGCTTATGAGTCTAGTGAAGGTAAGAGTGATTAAAGCTGTCAAGAAAGAAGTAGAGAACCTATTAAAATTAAGCCAATAAGATATTGAAGAAGGGATAAAAATAAATAAATCATAACCAATAAAATTAATGAGGTAAGTGTAAATATCCCCATACATCATCTTATCTTATTATCATTTAGAATTTATAAATTTTAAAATGGCTAAAAAACAAAATTTTCTTCCTTCTAACCCTCAAGATGGTGATAGTTACTTTACCTCTAACCATTTCCATGTATCACTATAACAAGAGTTAAGGTGACACATCCTATAGTGATAATTTAACTTAACCAACATGTACCTCATCAACCCCCTCCACCTCACATGTATTCTCTTAAAGGTGTTTGTTTGCATATTCAATCAAAAGTACCTATTGTTTGTACTGATGAATCCCTTCAAGATAAAATCACCACTATAATCAAGTCAATATAATAAATTTAAAATCAAAATTAGTATTTTATTTCAAAAATAAAATTATGGGAAAATAATATTTGATATACAAAAAATAAATAATATACTAGTGTCAATCATGCATTTTTAGCTTCTTCTAGTAATTTTATGCCAAACAAAACTTCGTATCAAAATTGGAAGATACAACATAATACATATATAAATGATTATTTAAAAAGTATGAAATGTTAATAAAATTTCAAGAAAGATTATAAGATAAATTATTCAATACAAGTTGATCAAACTACGTCCTATACATCATATAATGAGATCAAAATACTACTGTTCATATCATAAAATGCATGAGAATAATATAGATAGTTGTTTGTATTTGATGGAAAAAATATAAAATATCATTGATAGTGTTGATAATTTAATAGATTCATCAATCAAGAAACCCAATTCAATCATAACTTCATCTCTCAAAGAACAATTTTAAGTATAACAAGTGTAAAAATCAAAATTAAAGCAAAAGAACAAAGACAACAAGTATAGATACAAAAGTATAATTATGAGAAAAAAATTACAAATTAAAAAATAAATAAAGAAGAGAATCAATAGGAACAAAAATATAAAAAATAAGAATATGAAAAATAATTATTTTAAAAACAAAAATTACAAAAGGAATGGTTTGAAAAGTAAAGTATACAAAAGCTACAACAAGAGAAGTTACTAAAAGAGAAGTTACAAGAACAAGTACATCCTAAGAAAGAAAGTGTCTTTAATAAAGGGTTTCTAATAAAATAGGTTACAAAGAATGATATGTAGCTAATTTTTAAAGAGTGGTTTCAAAGGATTCAACTCAAAACAATTCATCATTTCTATAACCTTTCATTCTTAACCATCTCTTGTATGGCAATAAATATACTAGTGTTGTGATTTATAATGTTGTTGAAGTGAATGTTTGTAGTATGACATGATTAAATTTTCTTGGATATGATAAGGGAGATTTGAGTAATAAAACTAAATCTAAATAATTTATTAGATCCATTGACCTATCTTTCATGCTTGGTCCATAAAAATGTTCAATGGTATTTAATGTATGTCCTAATTTGGCCTAATAAAATGTGTAATGAGGAAGATCATAGGTAAGAGAAATGTGTACCACATTTTAAAAATTTCATGACTATATCACATTCAAGAATGAAAGTATAATGATTATAGTTTCAAGATGATATGAATATTTAAAATAATAAATAATAAAGGACAACATATTTTCAACTAAAATTCAAGAAAAGATATCTAATAGCATAATAGTAAAGGTAAATGATACAATACATATATAAAAATAGAAATAAAAAGGTAAATACCACAATATGGGGTAGTTGATTTTTATACATGGATACAAAAGATGATCAAAATAACATATCAAAGTTTCAAGAACAACATAAAAATTTAGTTCTCTCCTATTATGATTATGATCATGATAATTATTATGAAGAATATAACTATAATGGCATGAATAATATGTAGGATGAATATGATAATGTAATTCAAGGTTACAACACATATGATATATCACCTACATAAAGTCATCCCCTTGGTGAGATCTTGATCTTATAGTAGAATCATTACTTATACATACATTACTTGATTATCATACTATTATCCTAAAAATAAAAATAAAATGGAATATTTAAAATTTTCTAGAAATTGAGACTTATGCATGACATGTATAGTCTATTTACACCAATTTATTTGTGAGATTTAGTATATGTTGTTTTCCTATATATCTAATTTTATATCAAATTTGCTTCGCAAATGCACTTGAAGTAGTTGTAAAACATATAATTTGTCACTTTTAGACATTTTTTCATGTAGTGATATTATCTCAAGCCCATAAAATTTATTTAGATATAATTTCACTATCCATATAGTCATATACTACGCATTCATTGCATTCTAATGGAATTTTTATAATTTCTCAAATTATAAATGTCACAAGAATTATATAATTTTTTTCATCATATCAATTTGATTAGGTGCATATTTTGCTTGGTTTTTATCACTCTATGACTATCCCTATAATTCCTACTATAGTGCACTAAATTGTGAAAATTTTTAGTTATTTATTCACTTTAACAATTTTATTTCATTTGATATCTAATTTTCTATATATGATGATGTTAAAAAAAATTAAGTACATTAATTTCACTTATTCATGCATGATTATCATGTTTTACTTCATGATTTGTGTGTATTTAACTTCTTTTGATTATGGACATTTGAATATGTTCTTGATCTTGGCTCTAAATGTTATCATGTGTTTTCATAGACATGAGTTAAATTTGAATATGTAACTTATATGTGGTCCTTTGGCATAATTTTATGCTTTGTATGCTCTTGCAATGTACTCTTTGTGTGTGTGTTAGTGTATGTCATTTCCATGACTCTTTCTTTCTATGTTTTTCCTATTTTTTCAATTCCATGATAGATATCATGCACCTCCATAGTTTTTTATGCCATGATGGATATCATGCATCTTCATTGAGTAGTTATATATCAGTTTCAAGAATTCAATATATGATCATTGTTCACTATGTGCACAATTACTAGCATTTATCTAGACATGACATTATGTATTATTATATTTACATGTATTACTTAGGTTATCACTTGAATTCATGATTTCCATTGTTATCATTATTACTCCATATTTCAATATTTATATAACTTAATTTGCATAGATTTTATTTTGAGCTCAGTTATTTTTTATGATTCAAAACACACCTCAAAAGGACATACACAATGGCTTGTTTTATATACTAAGCTATAATAGTCCAATACACATATAGAAAATCAGATTTTTCACTTTTTTGATCATAATAGATACTCAATTTTTACCTAGAAAGTATATTTAAACAATATCACACCCTAGGGAAAATGGCACAGGATGAGATTGTCCAAAGTGGTGTCCTTTCAACATAGAAATTAGAAATAGTATTTTATAGAATTCTCAAATTTATATTTAGTGTACATAATTTTTTGTGGTTTCCTAGAAATATTTCCAAATTTATACACATGTTATTAAATATTTTGTTCATATTTGTGAAATCATATGTGACATATGTTCCATAATTTATATAATTTAATAAGATATTTAGTTTTTATTAATTATAAAGAGAAATATACTCATATAGAATATTAGGGGCATGTGCATGTACATGATAACTTTATTGGTTAGTTTTACACCAATATATACCTGAGGAATATAAATTTATTCTACTATCTATGTTGCATACATGATAATTAGTTCATATTGTATTTCACTATTTTTCCACTAGAATGAATCTTATTCCATCTGTAACTATTGATTCATCTTTTTGTACCAACTTTTACACTACTTTTATAATAGAATGTTTTATTAAGATTCATATAAGGAATAAAATATATTTTACCACCTTGAGTTGTGTGGTGATGTATTCAAGTGCATCTTGAGTTTTAAGCACATTCTGCTACCAACGAGAATTGAAGCATGCATGATCTAATCCAAAAGTTTCAATAAAGAATTTTCCAGGGGTACCACCATCTCTAGTAATTAGTTTTGCACTAGAAAACACAATGGTCATGTACATTAAAATATGTATTTTTAAATTTTTATTTGATATATAATTTATTTTTTTTACATTCATATTTTAAACTAAGTAATAACTAATTTATACATGTTTCATTTCAGGTTTACATTTAGTACAATTCAACCTGTGATCTAAATTTGATATCATTATTAATAAGTATTTTGAGGGATAATAATCTTAAGTTTAATACATTAATTTATCTTTTTTAAGTAATAAAATAAAAGGTGTGAAAATTTAGACACTAAAATTAACATTTATTACTAAAATAATGCACTTATGACCACCTAATATACACACTTAACCTATGCTTAATTTAATTGTTTTAAATTGATATTCCTCTACTTATATAGGGATTAATATCTATCTTAAGGTAACTCTAACACTAAATTTACCTATTCCTCACTCTAGGAAGTATGGACTCCTTATTTCACTAATTCATACTTCTAGTTTGAGTGTCTCTATTCCATATAGAAAATTAATCCTTTGAGGCAATCATGTAGACTAGTCATCTCTAAAACCACTAGTATAATCCTGCCACCAATCAATGGATAATTTTACAAATTTAAATTCATCCCAACATGAGAGAAAAGTTCCTATTATTCATGATTCTAAGTTCATATAGCCCAATAATCCCCAATCTAGGTCTAAATACAACAACAAGGTCACAATTAAATTTTTAAATCACATAATAACACTAGGATTACCCCAACATATAAGATTTTTCTAGTATTTACACACACCATTGTAACATAGAATAACTACATGGAGATTAATCCCTCTTTCTAGTATTTCTATGTAGGTAGTGCTAAATACATGGGTGCTAAGGTCATGCACAACCCCAATGCATTTTATGTTTTCCCCACTTTATAGTATTTGTTCCCTCTTATCATGGAGGTAGGTTTAGACTGAAAATGAATGTATATAGTGGCTCTCATGGTGAAACAAAGGAAATTGAATAGACACAAAAGACCTACAAGTGAATTAATATTTATCATAATTTACATAGAGATAAAAAATAATAATAAATGAAGTCATTCCCTAGAGACATTAACACATGAAGCCCTATTCCAAATTCACTACAAGCTCACATATTTTCAATTTAAGTTTATAGTTAGTTTTGTAGTCATGCAGGTTTGAATTCCAACTAAGTTATTTCTCTTAACACTTTCCCATTTTAGCATAATTATAAAAATAGTAAGTTATAATTAATTTATGTGATTATTGTATATATTATGTATTTTTATTTACTCAAAAAAATTTCCTAATTATATTAGCCCCATAATCCAATTTTTTTTAATAAAACATGATAGTTAATAAGATGTTTTTAAAATGTAGAATCATTATACATAGTAATGAAAATACTTATATGTAAAAAACAATTAGAAACCATTATGTATAATCATCTATTCATTAGAGTTAGGAATACACATAAAGATTAATTTTTTTTGATAATATTAGTGTGTTTCATTAGTTATGGATCTAAACTAATTGATGGATGAATATTGAATTCATAAAGTTTAGTTTTTCTTGAAAATAAACAAGGTTAACCATTTTTAAATAGAAGTTCACAAAGAAATAGGTTTGTTTTTATGGCATGTTACATCAAATACTTAAATGAAAGAAAATTAGATTAATATGTGGGATTATATTGAATGGTATCTCATGTAGTAATCTTGATTCATAAATGATGACACTCCCACCTTTTTTCAAATGGCCCAATTAGACATGTAGGTATTTATTTAATTTTATTATATGCATGGAAAATTTATTCAATTACTTATATATTTATGAATAAGGCCCACATAATTGAGTTAAATTGTAACCAAGATATAAATGTTTGGTTTTTACTGTTAAACTATCAATAAATTTATATCTCACTTTTTTTATAATATCAAATCTTTATAAAAAAATAAACATGTAGACAATTGAATTTTTTTTCATTTATTCATATAGGTATTTTTGCAAGACTTACACTAATAATAAATTATCCTCATGAAAAAAATGAATGCTTATACATTTCACAATGAAATTTTATAATTCCTCACACATGATGTTATCACCCAAAAAATTACCTTCCATCAAGAAGGGGGTCACACTCATTATCTTATTAGGATCATTGTTATATTAAATTTATTAAATTCAATATATCATTCTATTTTACCCAAGATAAAATGCACATAGGAATTTATTTTTAAAAAACCTAAGATATTTACCTAGAGAGGGAAATCATGCCTCTATTTATACATTTTCATGAGGTGATATAATGAAGTGGTTAAAACTATTACCATGTGATGAAATATATGATTAGAAATATGAGTGGGGTGGTACTCTATCTAAGGGAGGAGGATATTATGTAGATGTTGGTCAAGTATTAGGGAGACCTAAGGTATGACACATTCCATATAAATATTAATCATATTAGATTTTGTTTTCATTGAAATCATAATATAGTGTTATTTAATAGATCTAATTTCGACTATAACATTCCTTAAAACACATTGATAGACATTCAAGTTACATTATTTATAGCAAAGTTTAGAGATAACATTTTGAAATTTAATTTTTATATTTTTTGAGAAATATTAAAATGACCCATTAAGTATTATCTATTTATTTTTTCCTTATCCTATAATAAAATAAAAATCCATGTGGCTTTAATTGAACATACTCTTATAAAAAATAATGGTTTAAAATTATGGGATTAGTATAAGTCTTTGAATTTTAGGTATCCATCAATGTTATTTAGTTTTTATGTGTACAAATATGATTTTATAGGCTTGAAATTACTGAATGAATAGGAAAAAACCTAGACTAATATATAGATGATGAGGGTTAAAAATCCTTAAAAACTAATATTATTGTTACAAATACTTTTCAATGCCCATTTATAAGGAACTATTTATGAAAAAAATTATGATACTTTATGTCAATATGCAAACCCTACATAAACCTAGTGGGCTAGACATTTTGTGTATCCAAAACATCACTGATTTGTTTCTCAGTAACTATTATACATATATTATAATATAGGGTTCAAATATTCTTCCATACAAATTTATTTAAAATTTTATAGATAGACAACTTGCTCCATAATATTTTTGGTAAGTTTTTGATGCAATTTTCCCAATCAAGGAGTAGATGAAATAATGTGTTTTAAATTACTAATTTTTTATTTAGATGATATTCCATTACAAATATTGATGATGGTAAATATTATGTAGATAATAAATTAGAACAACATGGGTTTGAAATTGTAGCATAAATATATTAGTATCTTGATGACATATACACCAAATATTTTAAAATATGAGGAGAGATTAAAAAAATATCATAAGATTCTTTATTTCCTATGACATTGTTTTTAGAAACTTGATTTTTTCTGAGTAATTACTTTGTAAGGTTGAGGAGTTTCATATTGGAGAAGTGATGGTTCAAAAAAAGCAAAAGGAATAATATGCGAAGTGATAGGATTTAGGTAAACATAATAAATATATATATATATATATATATATATATATATATATATATATATATATATATATATATATACCCATGTAATGATGAAATAGAATACAAAAGACTTATATAATATCATATCCATCTCTCCATAAAATAAAAGATGATTACTCCATGGACATTCTGAAGTAGATGGTTAAAGAACTGGAATGCATTTTTGGCAAAGAACATGTTAACAAACCAAGGGGAAATAATTTTTATTATTTTACATAAACCTTTTAATGAACCTTTGTATCCTCAATTTTTTATCAATTTAAATTCTTAGGTATGGATAAAATTCATTTCTCCATTGAATAATTTAAACAATAAGTAGCTAATGAGGATATCGTAAAATATGTAACTTTGAAACTTGTAACTTTGATTATCATAAATAATTGGGAAGAATATGTAGGTAAAATATGATAAATAATATAAATATCATCTAATATAGTAAAATGTATTAGTTTGTACTAGATCCATCATATATACAAAAACTTCATTCTATAAAATAGTGTGGGGATTTAACAAAGGGCCATATACAATGAATGTAGAAAGGATATAATTATATATTTATGCAAATAAATAATAAATAGAGACTAACTTGAATAAATAAAAAATAAAAAATAGATAAGATATTAGAGATAAATTCCATTAGGTATTAACAAAAATGTATTTAATCTAAAATATTGTAAGCAACATGTATTTAAATTAAGGGGTTATAACCAATAGATGTAAAAAAAGTAAAATGACATGAAAATATAAAATACACTATCAATAATAAGACAATATAAGAATGTAAGGAAATAACACACACACACACACACACATCTAAAAAATTAAATCAATAATGAGTATACTTATTTGAATACTTACTCTATGGTGATTTTTTAGCTAGTTAATCTCTCCTTGTATCAAGAAAACTTTATAAGATAGTTTGAAGGTGAATCTCAAGATTTAAATAATAATACCAAATTTTCCTTAGCTATGAACTCCAAATAATAGTTACAATTTATTGGTTTAACTTATCTTCTTGAATATTCAAATATCAAACTAGCCTTCCTCAAGTGTAAGCTCTAAAGCCCTAGTTTTTATTATTTTTACTAAGGAGGGTTTTTGTGTGTAAAATGAGTAGATTGTATGTCCTGATTCTATATAAAAAATCAAAATCCCTATAAATATATATTATATCTTAGAAAATACCTATCAGACTGAGTTAATGTCATCATCTAAACATATGCATAGAAAGTGTGCTTTTGTACACTTGATACTTCTTCATCTTGGCCAATGGTGTATTATAAGAGGTGATAACTACAAGATTTATTTATTCATGTTAAATATATTATATATAAACACAAAAATATTAATAACATAAGGGAAGAGGAAGAATATGATTAAGAGGACACAAAACACATTAGATGATGATGGGTGGAGGCAGATATAAAACATGATCATTAAGGAAATGTCTCACAAATAACCATTAATAAATCCACCCCAATAATTTTTAATATATTAGGATGTTAACTTAAAAAAATTGTATTATAATGAGTCCTAAAATAGAAATAATCGGTAATTATAAACTATAGTTATATACCTGTGTCCCACTTAAATATCAGAATGTGTCAAAATAATGTAACGTGGGATGATGCTTATGTAAAATAACAAAAAACATGAAAATAAATAATGAGATGAAAATAAATAATGAGAAATGAATAATATACATAAAATTAAGAAATGTATATATTTTTGAATAAATAAATGTAAGCAAATACCTTAGTCTTGATCATGGTAGCCATAAAAAATACACATGGTAACCTTAATGATATAAGACTAAAAATTTATAAAATCAATGTGATCATAAACAAATGAGTCTAAAAACTGAATTATGAAAAACTCTAAAAAATATGGGGACAAGGAAGGAAATCTAGATAGACACAATGGCAAACAATATATTAGGTCAAAAAGAACTAAGAAAACATGAAATGATAAATAAAGATAAAGGGAATCACAAATAACTATGAGGTTATATTATAATGAAGAGAAATAAATCATTTTTTACCCTAAATATATAAGATATCATTGAAAGGAATATTAGTAATATATGGATGGTCTATTTTTAGTGAATAAATAAAAAATTGAATGTACATAATACATAATATCTTGAATGGCACAAAAGGTATATAAGTTAGAGTTAAAATTAAAAATTAGGGTGCTAAAAAAATTGAAGGAATAATAAATTTATTTTATAAACCACCGATTAATATTGGAGAGTTAAGATAAAGTGTCAATCAAGGAAAAAATATTGTTCATGGATACCTTATTAAATTTTCATAATTAAATAAGTTAGCTACAATTTTATCAATCCAAATGGATCTTGTGTTGTCTAATGTTTCACCAATTCACATTGAGTATGTTGATTTTTATAAGGGGTATATAAAAGGATCCAATATCATATTTAATAATTTTTAAAATTTCTTTCAAAAACTATATCACAATTAGATTTTTTTTAAGGAAACTCCTATCACTGTTAAATAATGTAGGAATTCCTCCACATGATAAAAATTATGGTAGCCTAGTTAATCTAGATGAGTTCAATAAATGTTTAATAATTTTTTGTTATATATAAATATAAATTAATTTATATTCACAAAAATAGTAATTTACACATCCTTGATGTTTTGATGGATACCATAGAAAAATTAAGAATCCTAATGCATTAGATGAGGACTTCAGTGATGTTTTATACAACCCTGTAAAAGTGGTGAATGAATCATAACACAAATTATATAGGAATTTTATTGTGGATGAGGCAAAAGTATATGAATACTATGCATTGTGTTTAATGGTACTTCAAGGAAAGAAAAAAATGTAGCTCATGTGCATGTAGATCTCCCTTAATACAAAGGGTATTGAGGTGAAGTGAAATTATTGGCTATTTTGAGAAATTGGTATATATAAAGTGATAATTCTAGGAAACTTGGTAGTGAAGTGAAATACCAATCATCTCATAGTTTTAATCAGTTATTTTGAGCATAGCCTTGATGATAATATTTTATTTTTTTATGTTTATTTTCAATAATATTTAGAGTTAAATTTATAATCAAATTTTATTTTCACATAAAAAATCTATCTTCATGTGGTTCCATCCCACCAATTTTCATTATAAATATATGGTAGTTAAATTATTTTCAATTATAAAATAAGAAGAATATCTACAATGATAATTAATTTTGTCAATGATCACTATGAGTGATATCTTCTAATTTTTTTCCTTTTCTCAAAAATGATGATGGATTTTAATTGTTTTAAATTAAAAATTACCATCGAATCTAGTTTATATTATCTATATATTAGTAGGTTTGATTGCACTTAATCTTTTGTAATTGTTATTTACGAGAGTTGTGACTAATATTGAAGTATATGTGGTTGAAAGGCCTTAGTTGTTTCTTAACTTGGATTATATTATAAAATTTAATTTATATAATTTAATCATATATCCTTTGAATATAGCACCATGTTATATTAATTAAAGTTTATATTGAATTAGATAAACACTAGTTTTGTTGCATTAAACTTGGTCTTATGGTATTCAGTGAAGGGAAAGCTAAAGTATCTTTTATTAACAACCCTTTACATTTATTTTTTGTTTATTTATGAAATATAATAAAAATTATAATATAATATACTATATTCATTCCTAAATATTTGTTTTCTTATTTTGAGTTAGTCCTCATAAAGTGTAGTGAATGTGAACTCTTTACAAGGTGACTTTTAATCAAAAATATGCCCTAAATTTTATTAATTTCATATGATACCAATATATTACATAAATGGGATTATTTTTATAATTACACCCTACAAGTCATGTATTGGACTAATATTTGGCATTACTAAAATTCTAGGATGTATACATGTCATCTATTGGAGCCTATACAAAAACTTACATCAATAAAAATATTTTTCTAGGAGGAAATCTTGATGAAATATGTATTTATCCTTTTAAATAAAAAATTAATATAATTTTATTTTTATAATTTAAATATCTAGGTTGAATTAATTATTTTTATATAAATTTATTATTTCATAAGGTAAAACACACTAAAAAAATTTGGAAATAAATGGTTATTGAAATAATTTGGATCCTGCCTCCCATATCTAAAGGTTAACATATGAGTTATATTTATTATTTATTCAATGTTTATATTTTCAAAAATAAAATTATATAAATTTAATAAAAGATCCTTTGTAACTCAACCAAGATGACCATAATTTTTTTAGACACTAATTCTCACCCATTTGCATAAATAGTTTATCGTGTGCCTTATTTAGGAGATATTAAAATTATTTTATCAAGAGATGTTCATAATATTACAATAAATCCCAAAAAAATATCTCCTTAAATACACACATGAAGTTGATAAGACCATAAAATAACATGTTACATATTTCAAATCAACCCTTAAACTATTAAACTTAGAACATAAAGATGTTGCATGTCAATTATTCACTTTTACACTACAATAGTATATGTATGATTGATTTCTTAATTTATTTAAAAAATAAATTAAACATTGGGATACTTTTCAAACTATCCTTTTATAAAAAAATCAGTCAATTAATTGACCCTAACATCCTATACTAGTAGTTTTGAAGTTTTGAATGAGAATCCTTTGAGCTAATACAACATTCAATGTTAGGTTCCAATAAATGTATAGCTGAGATACACAATTATAAAAATAAAGGTTCCGTCAGCACTCTATATATACAAAAATAATTTTGATCCAATGGTGGTTGTAATTTTTAGGATAGGAATAGGTATATTAGATATACCAATGGCTTATGTAAAAGAAAAAAAATAGGAATAAACAACTCTATCTTTAGGGACATATAATTACTCCTACACCTCATGTTATTCTATTATTTACTCCCATACTACTGATAAATAAATTTACACTTAATCATGCTCCTTTAGATAAAAATTTGGGGTTTTAAAAGTTACCAATACTCAAACAGTGCACACAAATTCAAATAAAACTATATTATATAGTATTTAGTGCATGGTGCACAAATTGAATAATGATTTATAATTTATAAAAACAATTGGATAGTTCCAATAGTGAAAATACTATGAAAAAATACATACTATAGATATAATCATTCCTATAAAAAATCCAATAATTCTAAATTATCTCCAAAAAAATGACCTAAAATTAACATATGTGAATTGGATTTGCATAATTAGGATAGATTTTATAGTAAAACTCAACATAGAGATTTGGATTGTATCAAATTTTTAATGATTTTATAATTTTCCAAAAGGAAATGTGTTTTCATTAAATTTTATATTTCACAAAAACACCCCAACTTGTGCTCCTATAGGAAATCAGAGGCATTTAAAAAATAGTGATGATAAAAAAGATGTCATAAATATGTTGAATCCATTTCCTAATGGATAAGGAAATTATCACATAAGAATTGTAAATCTCAAATATAAAAATTTATAGCATCAATTTCATCATGAAAAAAAGGTGGATCTAGTAGTGCTGGATTATTAATTGTGTCTGATTTGGGGAAAAAGGTGATTTATAGTGAATCACTTATCATTTTGGAGATGATAATTGCTACAAGAGAAGTTATTTTTTGAATGGTTTTTGTGTGAAGTATATGTCATTATTACTTACTTGAATGAATATTTTTTTTATACTTATATATGAGCCTTGATCACAATATTTTATGCTCATGTTAGTGAAATGGTTAAGCTTTAAAGTCCAAGAATTCATGTGAATTTTGAAAAACTAGTCTTGCCTTGCAAGGAAAAATTTGTGATAAGAATATATATGGATTTTATAACATAATAAAAGATGTTATACACAAATATATGTTATATCCTAACCACATCCTAAAGTATCTAACAATTCCTTTAAAGAAGGAAAAGCTAAATAAATTGATTAAGTGATGGGATACCATTATCAATGCAGAGAAATGAGTTCTCAAGGATATCAATAGGAAATCAAAGTCATTATTCCAATTTTTGAGAGTGATAAATTTCATTAATCACATGAAATAGACTCAAGTATTTTTATGGAAGAAATCAATAAATAATTTTAGCTGTTAAACAATCAATGGAATGTGTAATTTATCAAAGTGAAGCGTTGTTCGTAATACTATGAATTATGAATATGCGATTAAGTTTAGAATAAATATATAAGTATTATAAGACTCAATTAACATATATAAATATTTTAAAGTTTTAAATATGTATTTAAATTTTTTTAAATGAATATATCAAACCCAAATAGTTTAACAACTTTTCCACTTTGGTATAAATCTAGACATGTTTGTTGAAGGTTTTATTATCAAATATTTCATTAAAAAATAAAACCACAATATAAATAAATAAATTTCATAATTTTTTTTTTGAAAATAGACTCTCTATTATAATATTGTGTATGTGACATAATTTGGATAGCTTAGATATATATCAATTACCAAGAAAACTTGGAAGTAATTATTGACAAATTTTACCACCATTGTCAAGGTTGCTTATGTATAGGTTTTAAATATGACTTAATTCATGTATATAGGGTTTATTAGGTTATACATAAAATAATACCACCTTAATAATTAAAATTCCATGCTCAGGAATAGCTCATAATTCAAATTTTGGCAAAAGTTTCTTCTATTGCTCAAAGTAGTTAGTTGTATGCTGGTAAAGGGCAATTTTCAAATGTTTGTTTCATGAAAGAGAAG
The DNA here is from genome assembly GCA_037957365.1 of Torreya grandis. Taxonomy (NCBI): domain Eukaryota; kingdom Viridiplantae; phylum Streptophyta; class Pinopsida; order Cupressales; family Taxaceae; genus Torreya; species Torreya grandis. The sequence goes on from JARHVA010007219.1 coordinate 535,324, forward strand.
AATATTTGGTTATAATTATTTTAGGTTAATATTATTAAAATTATTAAATAATTATTTCATGCATTATTTTCAAGTTATAGGTTGTTATATTTATGAACAATTGTTAAGAAGGAAAGGTGCTCTAAAACCCTTCTTAAACCCAAATAACTCAGTTTTAGGTAATAAATTTACATTTTTTAAAGTTGTTTGTTTAAAATTTATATTTTTTTGAGATATTATGGGTCATAAATTACCTTATTAAACATTCCTCAATCAAAATTTTAGGGAAAATAATGGATAATGGTAAAGGTATAGGTTACAGGGTTTCAAGCAAGTAAGAGAGACAATCATAAAAGACATTTTCGGAGACGTTTAATATTTTTTTGAGAATATAAAATTATTATAATAGTTATATAAAATTTTAACGTTAATAATTAAAAAATAATTATGTATTTAGGTATAATAAAATTCAATAAAATGGTAAAACTCAAACCTACACACATTCTGAAATGAAATTGTGCAAGTAAAGAAATAAAAAAGTGCATATTTTGAGTTTTATTAAATGAAATATATTAAAATATGAAATGTAAGTATATTTATATTTATTTTATGTTTAAAATTATTTTAATTTCTTTATTATACTTTAGGAGAGATAAAATGGCAAAACACAGGTCTCTTCATGAAGGAAAATAAGGTTTTTCACCTTTTTGTTCAAAAATAGAGTTGGAAATGAGTGTTTTAGGTCATTCCAAGGGGAAAAAATATTTTAGAGTGTGTATAATAAATTATTAGGTATAAATACATTCTAATATAATTAAAAAAAAATTCAAAATAGGCTCAACTCATTGAAAAACCTCTTCAAGTCACCCTACAGGCAACAAGCAAACACTTTCTTGTGAATTTTGGTTTGAGAGTTTGGTGAAGATTTTTAAATATTTTAAAAAATTTAAATTTATTAGTCATTTATAAATGTAAAATTATAATATTATGATTTTATTATTATGCATATAAATCATTTTATACCCCGTAATCTAAATAAGGGTTTCTTAAGGCTTAGAGAGCACAAAATGATATTTTTGGAGGTTGAAAGAGGAATTTAGAGTTGAAAATTAGTTTTAAGGTATTTTAAACCATGATTATGATGTTAAAATTTTATTTAAACTCCTTATATATTAAAAAAATTAAAATCCATCAAGTTCCAAGTTCTCACTATGCATTCAAGAAGCTTATCAAACCAAAAAAGATATACACTTCCAAGAAAAACAAATATGGAGATATATCTTATTCATAAAAAAATATGTTTTTTGAAATAATATTAAATGAATATATAAAAAATTGAAAAATTTAATAATTTATCTCCTACAACACCCTACATTGGGCTAATTTTACAAAGTCACTAGAAGAAACATGCATGTCAAGAAGCTCAAGTCAAACTCCAAGTTACAAGTCAAGATAATTAAAGTCAAAATAAAAGATGAAATAAATGTAAATAAATAAAAAATTAAACATTCATGAAATATAAAAAATAATTCAATGTAAGTTCAAAAAGAGTTAACTAAAGATATTCAAAGATCTCTTCAAGACTCAACCACAAAAGCATGCAAGAACCTTTGAATTTTTCAAAATTATCTCTCTCCTATGAAATATTCAAAGAGAATAATGCTTAAAATAAAAAGGTACTAAATTTTAATTTTTTAATTTATTTTGAAGTTTAAATTTTGAGTTAAGTTTCAGTTAAAGTAGAAGTAAACTATGACTAGACAGGGACTCATATCCTAGTTGAGGAATATTTTGTCTCCTCTCTCTTTCATTATTTATTACATATTTAATTTAATTTTTTTGGAGAAGTAATCAAATTATTATTTTATATTACATAAAATACACCATAATTTATACTACATCACCTTCAAAGAAACAAAGAGCTGAATTTTCCTCTATTTTCATGTTGTTTATGAAGTGTGTGTCTCATGTTCATTGATAGGACCTAGTGACTAATTGTTTTTCCTACGTATATGTCTAAAATTTTCACATTTATCCATAAAATTACAACACTTTCAGGTAATATCTAGTGTATAAGTCTGATTTATACATAATCTAGAAGTGAATTCAACCAAGTTTCATTCATTCTAAACTAGTGTGACTGTTTGTCAAGACCTATATATGAAATACTAATGCAAGAGTCAATGTATGACAATTAAGTGAATGTGTGTAAGATAATTATATTACAAAGTGTGTCAATTATAGGCATAATTTACCTTAACATTGATGCATCACCCCAAATTTTTAGTTTTTATGTTTAATTTCATCTTGTGTATTACTCCTTTCCCCTTTTCCTAGTCAAGAAATCACAGAATTAGAGAGTTTAAAGACAAGTGGGTGAGTATAAAAAATTGACCTAGATATTCATCTAGATATAATATCTAAAATAAGGCCACCCAAACCTTGGATATTTCCCATTCTATTAATATGATTGATAACAGTCACACGTTCTTACAAGGGTGCACTTCTGAGTGATAATAATAATATTAATAACTCATTTGACAATGATAAAATGGATAATCAAGTGTTAGTCTTGTCAAACGGTTGTTAATCATATGAATATTTTTTATTTTAGTAGCTATATGCCAATACTTAATGACTTTGATCCATAATATTTTCAATCAAAATAAATTTCTTGTGTAGTGGTTTATAAATAGAAAATACAAAACAATGAAGATAATAAAATATTTGAACTACAATATATATATATATATATATATATATATATATATATATATATATATATATATATATACATATATATATATATATACATATATATATATATATATACATATATATATATATACATATATATATATATACATATATATATATATATATACACATATATATATACATATATATATACATATATATATATACATATATATATATATATATACATATATATATATATACATATATATATATATACATATATATACATATATATATATATATAAACTAAGTGGTGGTCCAAATCCCAAAGCTCATTTTAACAATGTTAAAGTGCCTTTATAAATAAATTTGGGCTAGTAAAGGACTTTAAGAACTCATTTTACAAGGTTAAAATAGATTCTCAAAATACATTTTACAATGTGAAACCCTAAGTCAGTTATCAGTAGTTCATTTTATAATGAAAATTTTCTATCAAATGTCCACATTTAAATAACTTGAGTTTATATGTTAAATATATTTATTGTGCCTGAATAAGCTTGGTAGCAAAGTGTTTACATAATGATGTTCAGATCCAAATACTTGAAAAATTATGATATATATGTGAATAAATTCATGCCCAATTTTATGATATGAAAGAGATATTAAATGTTGGGAGATTTTGTTGATAGAGGATTTTACTATTGTTATTTCTATTGCTATTACTTCCAATAAAGTTTTGATATCCAGATTGAATCACACTAATCATAAGAGCTAACATATAACAAAAGTATATATATTGTATGATGAATACCTTACTATAGGAATAAAATTGTGGTGTTAATAAAGGAATATATGAAAATTCATTAAGAAACAAATATTTCGTGTACATGGTGGTCCGTCTCCTGGTCATTTTATCATTTATGTTATCAATTTTCTCAATTCTTTACTATAACTCATGTTTTAGTGACTCATTTTATTATTTTTATAAGTCTTATAAATCCTAAATCTATGTAGATCTCTATTATCAAAAATAAATCTTAGATAATATCCTTAGATTTGATTAGATAGAGAGAGATAGTTGACAAGTTGATGAACTAACATTATAAGTGATTGAAGCTGAGAGAAAACAAAAATTCCATATTTATTTAGATTTTAAGGTGACTATGGAATGTAAGACCCTAGGTTTATATAGTTATGGATAATAAATTAAATAATAAATATGGAATAAATAAAACCACTGATTTTTACTATTATTAACCTATATGATAATTCTATAAATAATAATGAAATATAATGGATTGCACTTAGCTAGAAATTGACTAAGATGAATTGATGATGGACTAAAACTTGGTACATGAGCTATGTATAGTGTTTTGAATAATAATCTAGATTCAACAACCCTCTAGATAGAATAATAGTCCCCTAGATAGTATCACACCATGGTAGTGTCCCCAAGAGTGTGATAGTGTCCTCTTATAACAGGGGTAATGAACCTATAGGTATACCTTCAATAGGATTTGAGATGCCTATTCCTATGTATATGAATGTTATTTTTCTACATGTAACTTATTCTAACTAATTATGTACAAAACCCTAGGCCTCCATGTTTTAAAGGTATTTGAGAAGCACAATTAGAAAAGAGTGGTGTTAATGTTGGCAAAATTTGACTTCAAGGTCAAATTTGGACCCATATAGGTAAAAGAATTATTTTTTTAGATGTTAAAGGGGCCTAATAATTTTTCATAGGGTATGTAATAGGTATCTTGATTTCATATGGTATGTTAGGGTATATTAGCATTGATCATGGTTTAATCAATCTATATGTCACTTTTAGTCATTTTAAAGGCTTTTAGGGTTCATAAATGCAAGTGGCATAGTTTTAAATGTGACCAAGTGTATTTATTTCCTTTAAAACATCAAATAAGTTATGTTACCTATTAATAATTCCATTCTCATCTAAAACTTGAAAGTTATCTAACTAAAGATCAAATAATCAACTAAAAAGAGGAGTTTGGCACTAATACGACCCATGAGGGAAGATAACACATGAGAGAAGTACATGAAACATATATTCATATTAATTAGGCTCAATTACAAATTTTAAATCCTATGGAAGTTCAATTTTTGAGATAAAACCATTTTACTCATTTTTTGCCTTTTTAAACATAGAAGTTATCAACAGGTTTGTGTTTGGTATGGACAGTTGAGGAGGTTTCAAGTCAAACGCATTTAGGAGGGGGTATTAAAATTAAATATATTAATTTATATAAAAAGAATAAAAAAAATTGTCAACCATGTTTTATGAACAATCTCTAACAAGTTGAATGTGTCTTTTTTCTCACTATTTCTTGCATCTTATAAGTTTTGATCCAATTTGGATCATTCATACAATCTAGTTGGGGATGTTGACTCCACATGATATTGGCTCTCTTATAAAATGATATTAATGTTTATTTTAATGTTTATAGGTGTTTTTAAGGGAAATTTATCTCATGTTAGAAGAAGTTATCACCATTATGAAGCTTCAGTCAAGTTCTTCCTTATTTCAAAATGTTGGTATTATATAGAGGTCTCATGTGAATATAATATGGTTTTACATAGGTCTCAAGGCCATATGATCACCTCTTTCTATGTTTGGTTTCATCACACCATGCTTTGAGAAAATTTCAATCTTACCATTCCTCATAGTCAACTCTTCACTCAATCCCACTTGCAATCACATGTATAGAGATTATTTAGCTTGTTCAAGGAGTTGTAATCAGGGTGTATCAGTTTTTTGAAGTCCTTATGAGATATAGAGAGTTCATTTGAATGTATGAAGGAAATTCAAGGTTGGTTTTTAGCTCATTCACCACATAAACTAGTCATTAGATACCCCTAATTATTTTGTTTTAGATGTTCATAAGAGGTTTTCAGGTTGGAATAAATGTTTTAGAGATTGCATTAAGATATTATTACTTAAAATTATACATTATAGGGATTGAAAATAATTTTTAGTTTTTCATTATAGACAGCTAAATCTAGACACCAATGACCTCCAACCAATCTTTTCACCAATTTCCACCAAAGTGCCCAATTTGGCCTAAAAACACTAAATCACATTAAATGAGTTAAAATTGACATATTAAAGTGATAATTTTGGCTAGAGTATCACTAAATGGGGTAATTTAATTTATGGGACAACTAACATTGATCAGATCATTTTGAGTCAAAATGCCAATTTTGCATATGAGTTCTTTGGATTGCTCTTTTCTATCAAATTTCTTGTACAAGATGAATGTCTTTATTATTTAGTGTTTGCAACATCCTAAATAGGATAATGGATCCAACACATCTAACATTGAATTCCAATTCTAATCCAGTCAAATTTTTTATCAATAACAAGACATTCTGATCAATTTGAGTAATTTGTGCACAAAGTACTTAATCATGCTTAAGATATAATTAATAAAAATCAAGTACTAATTAATAATTCCATGGAAACTTGTTAAAAACTTATTTTTATAAATGAATATTGAATATCTACATCTACAAGTGACCTCATTTCTTAGGAAGACATCCCTAGGCCATAAATGCCACAAATATCAGGATTATGGGTCTCCCGTGCCTATTTATTACCTCCCATGCCTCATTAATGTCCCTTATTCTAAGGTCATCACGAGAATAATTATGGATTTCAATTACATAATTTAATTAATCCATGACCACACATCTCAATCTTGAGATGGATGGTCATGGTTGATTCTGGTCATTCTTGAAAATATATAAATAGAGAGGCCATGAACATCATGTTTAAGCTTAATTTGTGAAAAGTTACCATGTAAAATTGATTCCATAATCTTTCACATGCCAAAGTTATGATGCCAAAATATTGAGCCAAGCCAAGCCAAAGCCATAAGGTGCCAAGGAGAAGAGGAGATAGCCAAGCCTCCTTTGATTAAGAATTCATGAGCACAAACTAATCAAGACACTACAACAAGAATTTGAGGAATCCAAGGAAAGTGAAAGATTCTTTTTTTTCTTTACTTTTTAGTTGTGGTTTTTTATTTATTTTTTGTTATTAAGCTCACCCTAGTAACTAGGCCTAGAGATGTATGCTAAGTACTGTGCTTTTATCAAATTGTTTTCATTTTTTCACTAACACAATACTAATCACCTCTCTTGAGTCAAATTCTTATTTCAAATAATGGCACACCTAGTGAGACAATCTTCATGAGAGTGCAATCCAAAAACTTTTTTTGTGTTTCATTGTTTTGATTCTCTTTTTTTTTTTTTTTTGATTTTGCTTTGAGTAAATATGGTCAATAAATAAGTCATAAATTTTTATTTAATTAATATTTTTATCTAATTTTTTTTAAATTTCATTTATATTCTATAAAATTTTCAAAAAGAAACTATTTATATTTTATAAGTTATATCTGTTTTAAAAACTGTCACTGTCTATATTTTATTTTTCTAGTAAAAACGGTTAGAACAGAGTTAATAACTTTTTTTTATTTATTTTTTGGGATTTAAATTCTTTACATACATTAAAAATTTAGTTATTGACAACATCTCAAAATTTCATATAAAACCAACTTATATTTTAAAAGATATGTTAAAAATATTGACTATAATTTTTTATATGTTATATGCAGGATTTTATGTGTTGTGTTATATTTTATTTTTAGCATTCTAATTTGTTATTTGCAAGTGTTCATATATTTATTTTATTTTTTTAATATTTTATTTATATTTGTTCTAACATTTTCTAACCTAACATATTTATTAACATTCTAGGACAGACTTCAAATTTGCTAAAACATATTTTAAACCATCTTTTGCATTCTTTTAAAATGAATTAGGAATCTCATTTTTGGTTCTTAATGAAACATTTAAGTGATTGAGTAAATGTTTTGATAATTTAGGATTTAAAAATTACAATTTTAAGACAAAATGGCCAAATTAACACCACCAAATATTTTATTCGGGCTTAAAATTGAACACACTTGTCAATTTTGTTTTCTGTATTTCAATTAGCACTTTGTTTTCACAAAATACAAGGATGTTACATGTATGTTCTTCCATTTGACCCCTTTAGGGAAACCTTGGAATCAAAATCACTTTCCTTATTTACAAATTTCCTAGTTAAAGGCATATAAATAACATCATCTAAATCACTCCCCAAAAACTTGCAAAACTATTGGGTGAACTTGACAATGACCCTAAAGTCTTTCTATTTTATGCTTTCTTAATGTCATGCAAACCTGGCTTGTGAGGGCGATGTCATTACCTCCCATGAGTTATTTAGGGAAGGTTTTATCTAGGGTTTCATCTCTTGGAATTGACTTCACTTACTCCTTTTGATTTACACATGGGATGTATCTGCATTTGGACATCGCACTACACTAATCAAACAACATGATGTAGTGGTTGTAAAAAAGACTAGACCTTTTTAGAACTAGTCAATGCCACGGTAACCCAATTTTTGTGCTTGTCTTTTGCATTGTTTGATGTGATATTAATTATTCAATTGATTCCCATAGATTTTTTTTGAAAGATTGCTAGTTTAGTTAACCCCACATTGCCATATCCTTGTTAGGATTTGGATGATTATACTTAGTGTATTTTGGTCATTTTTGCTTGGTATGTTTTGAGACTAAAACTTTTTTTTTCATAAGCCATGCCAAAATAATGTATTTGAGTTAAGGAGGGTGGTGTGATGCTACCCAAATCATGTCAAAAAAATTTGATCCTTTTGAGTCTTTGAAACATAACATAGATCACATCATTCACACATGCTTACATTATTAGACTGCTCAATTTGTTTCAAAACTAGTTTACTTTGTATCAAAAATCATTGTTTAAAACCATTTTATATATACCATTTAGACATTTGTCTTGTGTTGTCATACTGTCCAATCTTGTCTAGCTTATTTGGTCAAATCCTAGTTTTCATCATTGAGTTTTTTATTAACCTTGTCAATTTGGATTCAAACATTGATTGATTTATATTTAGGCCTCAATTCATGGGGCTAATACATAGATCTTTCTTTTTTGGGTTACATAACTTCAATTAATTGATTATCTAAATTTGAAAACTATTGATGGCTTGTTTGTTTAAAACCTATCCTCATCATTATTTGTGCCTTTATTTGGGATAACACAACCTTTCTCCAAAATCCTTTTACCTCATGCCTTATGCCAACTGATCATGTTTATGTTTGATTCCATGTGTTAGGTTTATGTCAAAGTTGTCTCCAAACTTGTTAGATTAAATCAAATCACATGATACTTTTGTTTCAAATCTAGATTTTGATGTCATTTGGCCAAAAGTCCTAGCATAGCCTATTTGAGCCTAGCTTTTGACTCTGCATTTGGACAAAAAACCTAGCGACTCTTTTCACCTTTCCTAGTTTATACCTTATTTGGAACACTTTTAACTAGACTTTTAACATGTCAATTTTTATTATGATTATTGACCTTTTATGCATATGACATTTACCATTAGACATTTGATGTTAGACTATTTTATTCCAATTCTTAGCATAAATCATTTTGGAGATATATCTCTACTTGTAGACCATATTGGAGATATAGCTCCACCCCTTTGACCAAGTTAGACCAAGTTTTAACTATTTGTCCTTTGGATAATTTTTTAGAGTTTGTAGAACTCTAAGCCTTTTTATTTTGAAAATTTCATCATTTACATGGATATGTCTAGCTACACTTATGGTGGAGTCACATATGGTATAACTTATGATATAATGGCCACACAAAATCCCACTAAGAACCCCTATAGAGAAATATTTTCTAAGGAGTTTTATTATTCTCCCTACAATAGTCCATATGGGGAACATAGTCAAAATACACAAAATCTAAATAGAGACCTTGATTAGCATGAAGAGCATTGTGAGGATAAATTTCAAGACCTAAGTAAAGATAATGTTGTTTGGATATGGATACATACCCTCTTTTAAATAATCAGTACATCGAACATAGTCAAGAACCTGCTTATGAACCAACTCACAATTGGGATGATATGGTTTATGAAGAAGACTTGGATGCTTTGACTTGTGTAAGCAATCAAGTTCCATGACATCCTTTTATTATCTAATAATTTACTACACATAACCCTTCTTTGGATTATATGAGCTATCAATCTCTATAATATCCAAGGAATACCATTTCCATTCTTAGACCTAGTCCTTTGGCTTGTGTGAGAAATCAAGCTCGACAATGCCCTTTCATCATTCTAAAACCTAGTCCTTTGGCTTGTGTGTGAAATAAAGCCCCATATTACCCTATCATTACCATTTTAATACATCATCATTTGGCTCATGTGATAAATCATGCTCCCCAATGCCCTACCATTATCCAACAACAAGCCATTCCTCATACATAATCAATCCCATCCAAACCTCAACTAATCTAATCCTTAGAATACCAAGCTATGTTCAAAACTTATATTTTATAAGTCATTAGAAAACAAAGCCCAGATAACCACCCAATCCAAGATGTTTTTTTTGAACCAACCACTTGTTATAAGTTAGCCTATAATTAATCAACTATTGATTCTATACTAGTTGGTGAGGAGTCTCACACTGAAAAGCCAATCTTTATCAAGTCAATTCTTAATGATTATAACCACCTTTAGGAAAATCATTTCCTCAACCATGTTCTTATTTTTTAAGAGCCTCCTATCAATAATCTAGTCTCTAAGGAGTTTTCTCTTAACCTTTTTCATATCTTAGAGGATTCCCACTCTGACAAACTAGTTTTTATGGAGCCCATTATGCCATCATAGGCAATTACATGTCCAAAATGAAATATTCAACAAGACATCATTATAACAGAGTACTCATCAGATCAAGAATTAGAGTTATATTTAGGTTTTATTATTGAACTGACATTAGATTTACCATTAGAATATAAATCAACATCAAATTTAGAGTCCCTTAAGTTAGAATCACATTCTGAAGAAGAATATGTTTATAGCTATTACAACATTGGTTACATATGCCTTGCAAATAAATTTAAATACATTTTTGATCCTTATATGGTTTTTTAGGATGAGCAGTTCAGCTTCAACATAGGTTATCCTTGTATCTTCTATGAGGATTGTGAATCCTCTCCCCATTCCATTACCATTCCATAGGCAATTACCATCAACCAAAATAGACATATCATTGACATTCCATCTCCCACAAGTGTTAGTTAAGATCTATAGAATCATAGTTTACTAAACTACATACATGGTGACAATAGTTGAAGAAAAGTAAGGATGTTAAAACCACATTCATATGTAGAAGGACACTCACCTAGTGAAAATTATTTGGAGGTGTTAAGGGATAATCAAAGTTAAAACTCAACATCTTCTAGTGAAATGTTTTCAAAAGTGATAGAAGACAATCAAAGTCCAAAGTCAACATTCCTTAGTGAAACCTTCTTGGAGGTGTTACGGGACAATCAAGACAACTTCATTGGTGAAAACCTCATCGAGGCACTAATAGTTGAGCATAAAATTTCTTCACTACTTGATGAAGACAAAATCAAAGATCAAATCAACATAGATTCTTATCTATAGCTTAATTAGATGGTATCTAATCTTATGCCCAAACAATAGAAAATTATGATGGTCCTATTGAGAGAATAAGTCTTCATCCCTGCCATAACCAAAATTATGTTGAATCTAGCATCAATAACATTAAATGTGACTAAACATCTGGATCTTCATTTGTTTCCCAACCATTCCACATTCCATTATCATCTACCATTCTATTTCATAGTCAAACCTACCATCCATTATTTATCTTTGTTTACCATCCATGACTGCACTTTCATTTTCAAAGGCTACAAAGATACATTGTCTAGATTTTTGAAGGTATCAAAATCAATGACCAATGAAGATCACAAAAGCATTCTTGGAATCCAAATTTGCATTGATTTATTGATAGAGTATCCTTTTAGATGAGGTGTGGGATATTAATTAACATGATCAAGTATTCTATCGATATCATTTTTTGATTATAATGTGCATCTCCCCATTATTAGGAAAAACAAAATCAAAAACCACAACTAGGCCAAAAACATGTACCATACCATTTAATTGCTATTCCATTGCCATTGTTAAATATCCTTTTACCATTGTTTCATATCCAAACCAATCACCTTCTCACTTGGGGGAAACCCTCTTACCATTTTTTTAATCTATCAAAAACTATCATTATCCTTAGAAAGACCATACCATCCTATCATTCCATTCCTATCTAGACGAAAACCTATTTTTAGTCATCCTACCTAATCCTATTTTGATCTTGGCTACTTTGGTTCTTCTTACACTTTTTGTGAGAGGATTATGATCAAGTTTCAATAATAAATCCAATATATATTTCAATGATAGTCTATGAAAGTAGCGTGATAGTTGATCTAGCAATACATCTTTCATTTTCCATCCCATATCAAGCTTGTTTATGTGAGCCTAATTATAACCACCTATTGGAAAATCAGTGTCTCACTCATCTTGCTACTAGTTATAACTACCTAGGGACAAATTATTTCATGTCCCCTTTTTAGTGGACATTGACAGACTTGATGATTAACCTATTATGCGACCCTCGTAGGCTGATAGGATGGATAGAGGGTCATGATGGAGCTTGTCTTGGCTTCGATTAGCAAAATTCCTATAGTTGGCTTTCATTCGAGCTCTTTCAGACACATTTTCCCTAAGCTCCTATTATTTAGGGATTTTTGACATGCAGTGGAGCACCCTTATATTGGTATGGTCATGTGTAGAATCACTCCCTGATTCACTAGCTTTAAACGGTTCGAGGATCTGACATGTATTGAGGGAGATATTAATATTTGATTGATTTAATCAAATATTAATTATTTAGCCTATTTTTAATTATAAACCCTAATTCTAATTTAAGAAAACCATAATTAGGGTAAGCACATCTTTTTGAGGGTATAAGGGTTTCTCATGGAGGCCATTATTGATTATTATGATATGATTATTGATTATTGATTATTGATTGCTAAGAATTCTTTTGTGAAGACTGAGCCAAGGGTTCCAGGATTCCATTTGCATTGGAGAACATCAAATCTTCAGTGTGTGCAATTTAGAGGCTGTGAAATATCAGCTGATCTATTGCCAATTTGAGAGATAGCTTCATACAGAAGTTATCATAGAGGTTTACAGATTTGAGAGGTAACTTCATAGAGAAGTTGTCACAGAGCTTTCCAGGTATTTATTTTATTAGGTTTTTGATTTAATAAGTTATACAGGTAGAGATCTTCTGTATTAGAGTCATATATCTTGAGATCAGGGGTCTAACAAATAGGGTGTGCTATATTGGTGGCTGTACAAAGTTCATACAAATCTATATAGATCTGTGCAGAGACCAACATCGGTAGGAAGAGACTGACATCAGTAGGTGGAGACTGATAGAGGCCGACATCGGTCGACCTTATACCGATGTTGGTAGATTATCAACACCAAGAAACTGACGGTGATAGTATAATAGATGTCGGTGACTGTGTTTTTGACACAGTAGGCTGAGACGTACCAGATTCAAGTTTTTTTCTAGTTTGTGGAATACTCAGGTTTTTAAGACCGTAATTCAATATTCTTTGATATGCATGATAGAAGACATCTATTGTAATCATCTGGATGAATAATAAGACTATTGATTTGAAAGTTAAGAGATTTACTATGGTTATTTGTTTATTTGAATTTATTCTACAAAATTATATATTTGTTTAGAGTTTTAGTGTTCCTATATTCCCTATTTAAATGGGATATTACAGTGGTATCAGAGCCAAATTCCTGCCATCCTGTTGGGTAGTTTGGATAAGTCCAGAGGCAAATTCCTACCACCCTATTGGGTAGTTTGGGTAGAGATTGGACATTGAATCAGTTAGTAAATCATGATCATGTGGGACACTCTTATGACAGTGAATGAGGAGTGGGAGTTAGTATCACCTTAGGTTCAGGAGAGGATATCTTTTGATCACTTTGTTAAGCTAAGGAAAGAGCACTATAGATCACTTAGATGGGCAATAGCATGTCCCATGATTATTATGAGATAGGAGATAGTGAAGATGAGGATGAGTCTGATGCTTGCAATTTAGAGTGTGGAGGTGTGCTCAGATGTTAGTACTCTGAGTGTTGATGATCTCTCAGATATGGTAGAGATTAAAAAAGAGTCCCAGGATCTAATTTTGCAGATGACACATAGGAGGATGCAGTGGATGGTTTTGAGGACTTAGTTTCACCAGTAGTTTCCTTCGATATGGAGGAGTTAGACAGTGATGCTACAGTTGTTGATAGTCTTTATGTTGATATGAGCTATGGATTTGATTCATAGAGTATGGATGGTAGTACGCTAGAGATTAGTGATTTTGAGTCTACTCTTTTAGACCGTGCATCAGAGGAGGATTGTAGGAGAAAATCTAGCCAGTGCCACCATGTGTCTAGTTAGCTGAGAGTTAGTGAGCGAGATATTGCTACCACTTACAAGCATTTCAATGTTCCTCGTCAGTTGTTAGCAGTTTATGGATGGGGTTCTCCTACTAGCATTGAACAAGGAGGTAGTTATTTGTCCTTGACAAAGATCCACTCTTTATGGGAGGCTATCCTAATTTTGAGATAGGATTATATGCAGTTGGCAGCCGATAGAGATTATCTTATGGAGTGGGGCAGCATAGCATATGATGCATTATTGGTCAAGGAAGATAAGGTGAGTGAGCTTACTCAACAGATCGCGGTGACTTTTGAGATTCTTGAGAGTATGTAGTTGGCTTTCAAGGAGTCATAGTTTTATTTGGCTGAGGTGACCATGGAGTTAGAGTGACTTCAGTGTTTACCAGGTTGGTACAGTCACAAGTTTTGGTATTTGGGGACATGAGGGTGCCCATGGTTGAGATTGTTAGGCATAGTAGGGTTGAGCATCTATCTATCCTCAATGCTAGTATTGGTTCGTTTCTACTGAAGTTACATTCAGTTGAGTTGGGTGCTATAGTCAAGCATGGTAGTCAGTTTGATATGGTGATAGGTGCTGTGATTGACAGTTTGTTAGTGCATGACTCAGAGTAGGAGTTGATGAGATATGTTGATCACCATAGAGGTACAGTGTGTGGATTATCTGCACTTGGCATAGTTCCATTTAGGAGTTGTTGCATAGTTGGAGTATGCCTTCCCTATAGCATGGCAGAATGTGTACATGGTATATGTGATTTTGGAGTTTGGTTGACTTGCATTCACCAGTTTGATTTTGGATTCCTCTTTGTTCTATTTCAGAGGATATTGCATGGGCTTGCATTGATTCACAATAGTGTAGATCATGACTACATTTGGGATCTAGGTGGATTGACTGGTTTGTTGTTATGAGATTTCTTGGGGATAATCAATTTCAGGAGGGGCAGATTGTCATGTCCCCTTTTTTAGTGGACATCAACGGACTTGATGATTAGCCTATTATGTGACCCTCATAGGCTAATAGGATGGATAGAGGGTCATGATGGAGCTTGGCTTGGCTTCGATTAGCATAATTCCTATAGTTGGCTTTCATTCAGGCTCTTTCAGACACATTTGCCCTGAGCTCCTATTATTTAGGGATTTTTGACATGTAGTAGAGCACTCTTATTTTGGTATGGTCATGTGCAGAATCACTCCCTGATTCACCAGCTTTAGATGGTTTGAGGATCTGACATGTATTGAGGGAGATATTAATATTTGATTGATTTAATCAAATATTAATTATTTAGATTTTAATTAGAAACCCTAATTCTAATTTAAGAAAACCCTAATTAGGGCAAGCACATCTTTTTGATGGTATAAGGGTTTCTCATGGAGGCCATTATTGATTATTATGATATGATTATTGATTATTGATTGCTAAGAATTCTTCTGTGAAGACTGAGCCAAGGGTTCCAAGATTCCATTTGCATTAGAGAATGTCAACTCTTAAGTGTGTGTGATTTAGAGGCTGTGAAATATCAGCTGATCTATTGCTGATTTGAGAGATAGCTTCATACAGAAGTTATCATAGAGGTTTACAAATTTGAGAGGTAACTTCATACAGAAGTTGTCACAGAGCTTTCCAGGTATTTATTTTATTAGGTTTTTGATTCAATAAGTTATAAAAATAGATATCTTCTATATTAGAGTCATATATCTTGAGATCAGGGGTCCAACAAATAGGGTGTGATATATTGGTGGCTGTATAAAGTTTGTATAGATCCGTATAGATCTATGTAGAGACTGACATCGGCAGGAAGAGATTGACATTGACAGGTGGAGACTAACAGAGGTTGACATCATTCGACCTTATACCAATGTTGGCAAATTATTGACACCAATAAATCGACGGTGGTAGTATAACCGACGTTGATGACTGTGTTTTTGACACAGCAGGCCGAGATGTGCCAGATTCAGGTTTTTTTTCTAGTTTGTGGAATACTCAAGTTTTTAAGACCGTATTTTAATATTATTTGATATGCATGATAGAAGACATCTATTGTAATCATCTGGATGAATAATAAGACTATTGATTTGGCAGTTAAGATATTTACTGTGGTTATTTGTTTATTTGAATTTATTCTGCAAAATTGTATCTTTGTTCAGAGTTTTAGTGTTCCTATATTCCCTATTTGAAGGGGATATTACAAATTAGTATCATTAAATTATTTTATTATATCCTAGTTATAACTAATTATGGGAAAACTAGGGGTAACACTTGTTTATGATGCATTACCACATCACCTTGCCATCATTGTTTTCATTTGACTAGTCATTTTCTAGATTTGAGAACTTGTTGGGACCTAGTTGATTTTTCCTCACCTTCTGTGTCGATGGAATTACTATGACTTGAGGTCAGTTTAGGACTATGTGGGTCATGCTCAATTCATGTTGAGATCACCTGAGTCCCCCTTTCCATACCCTCTCACCATTTTGTGAACAACCTAAACCAAATGATATCATCATTTTGTGAGTAGTTGTCTTTTCATTCTCCAATGAGTTAAGATACCCCAAAATGCTAAAAAATTCATAATATTTCATAATCCAAAAATATTTTTTCTATCTAAGCCTAGTCAGTTATCCTCGATCAGCCTTACTAGGGCATTGTCATTGCTATGATGCTTTTTTTTAATATTTTTTAAGGCTCTTTTTTTGTTTATTTATTTCAAGTTATTTGTTTGTTTGTTTGTTTGTTTATTAGCTTTCCTATTTGTTTGCTTTCAACATTGTTTCCTTGACTCAATCTAGATACATTAGTGGGTGATTCCTTAAGCACATTATTCTTGAGTCTGCCCATATTCATATATCAATATTATTATCATGGTTATTATCATTGGTGTATTTTTTTCAAGTGTTTATTAGATCAGGAGTCAGTCCTTATGCATATTTTTGGATAGTCTTCATGGTGTTCTATCATGAAGCCTACCATCACATGCTACAAAAAAAAATAGCTTTAGGAAGGTCTATAATCAATTGAGCCATAGAAGTTTCTCCTTGGCACCTTGGTAAATACTTCCATACCGTCTTTGATCAAATTAACCCATTGGACATTCTAGTTGTATCATTACTAATAAGGACAAGTATTTCCTCATTGGTAGGTACAAATGAATCATTTCTAATGATCAATCTTGTTCCTCTATCCATATCTTTCATCACTTTACACCCACTCATATTTAATATATATTCTAGGTTATATCTTTGAGTTATGCTTGCTAATCATCCCTAACTAGGGCACCATCAATTTTAGCCAATCCAGGTCCACTTAATGATTATGATCGTTGGTGGGTAAATCAATATTTTGACTTTTATTCCTAATTATAATTGCCTTTGGGAAAATTAGCATCCTTTTTACATCAACGCATTAAAGCATTTGCTTATTTTGATTAATCTCAACCATGGGTTAATTTTACCTTTCTTCTTATTTATTTTTGAGGGACCACCCATCAACAAATGTGACAGCCACTCCCTCAAGGGGGAATCATCATAGGCTTCATAAAACCATTTGGAGCTTTGTTATTTAAACATAATCTTATTTTTGGAATACATGACATCTCTCATTATTTGAGAAGACATTTTTGTGATTAAATATTGAAATACCTTCCCAAATAGGGGCAAACTATAGACACCTAAATTTAGCCACCAATGACCTCCAACCAAGCTTTTGACCAATTTACACCAAAGTGCACAATCTAGCCTAAAAACACTAAAGCACATTAAATGAGTTGAAATCGATATATTCAAGTGCTAATTTTAGCTAAGGTATCACTAAATTGGGTGATGAAATTTATGGGCCAACTTACTTTAATCAAATCATTTCAGGTTAGAATGCCAATTTTGCACCTACGTGCTCTAGATTGTTCTTTTATATCAAATTTCTTGTATGATATGCATGTCTTTGTTATTTGGTTTTGGTAACATCCTAAATGGGATAATGGATCTAATTCATCTAACATTAAATACCAATTCCAATCTAGTCAAATTTTGTACCAATAATAAGCCATTATGATCAATTTGAGTAATTTGTGCACAAAGTGTTTAATCATGCTTAAAAGATAGTTAATCCAAATCAAAGCCTAATTAATAATTCCATGAAAAGTTGTTAAAAACTTGTTTTTATAAATGAATATTAAATATTTTCATCATCAAGTGACCTCATTTCTTGGGAAGACATTCCTAGGCCATAAATGTCATAAATATCAAGATTATGGGTCTCCCATGCATATTTAATACCTACCATGCATCATTAATGTCACTTCTTCCAAGGTCATGATGAGGATAATTATTGATTTTAATTACATAATTTAATTAATCCATGACCACATATATCAATCTTGAGATGGATAGTCATGATTGATTTTGGTCATTCTTGAAAATCTATAAACAGAGAG
The DNA here is from genome assembly GCA_037957365.1 of Torreya grandis. Lineage (NCBI taxonomy): Eukaryota > Viridiplantae > Streptophyta > Pinopsida > Cupressales > Taxaceae > Torreya > Torreya grandis. The sequence goes on from JARHVA010007219.1 coordinate 553,891, forward strand.
GCCATGAACATCATTTTTACAATGAATTTGTGCAAAGTTACCATGTAAAATTGATTCCAAGAGCTCTCACATTCCAAATTTATGATGCCAAAATATTTATCCAAGCCAAGCCAAAGCCACAAGGTGCTAAAGATAAGAGGAGATAGCCAAGCCTCCTTTGATGAAGACTTCATGAGCACAAGTCGAGCAAACCACTACAACAAGCATTTGGAGCATCCAAGGAAGGTGAAGAATTATTGTTTTTCTTTACTTTTTAGTTGTGATTTTTCATTAGTTTTTTTAATGAATCTCACCATACTAACTAGGCCTATAGATGCATGCTAATAAGTGTGTTTTTATCAAATTGTTTGCATTTTTGGACTAACACAATAATAATCACCTCTCTTGAGTCAAATTCATAGTTCACATTCATGAGGCCATCCATCCACATATTTTGCTCCATTCCATGCTCATTGCCTACATACAACTCATTTACACCTACAAGATCCTCCTTGATGATGTCATGTTGAGAGGGAAACTCTAGTGGATGTTTTAATCTCATAGATTGCTTAGAGTACATTAAAAATCTTGATAAGGTCCTAGGATTAATCACTAATATATATCTCTTGCTCACTGCCCAAGTCTACTTTACTTCCTATGTGTGAGAATGACAACCTATAGGTGGTACCATAGATCTTTGAAGGTCCTTGTACAAAGAATTTGAGACATGGTAAAACCCTCTTTTGGTTTTTAGCATGTGTGTCAAGCATTACAGACCTATTTTAGGTGTCAAATGTATAAATGATAGTGTATATCATCTTTTAAGAAGCAAGGATTGAACTCAGGAACTTCTTCCCTAAAAAGTAAAAATAGAGATCTAGGGAATTTTGAAGATATCCTATAACAAGGTCAATAAGATTTTTGAGGCATCATAATAGCCGTATCTTGTATCCTCTATCATGGAGAAGAGTTATGCCAAATATGGGGTCAAGAGGATTGATGAAAAGTGATTTTGGGGGTCCTAAATATTCCTTTTAAAGCACTAAAAACCTGCATTAACATCTACATGATTTGAGTTGAGTGACTTTTGACAGCCTAAAGAGAATATAAAACATATTATCTCAGTTGGAATGGAATTATTGTTTTAATGGTGTACCAATGGTCATGTAAATCATTAAAATGATGTTAATATGTAGTGTTTCAAGCTTCGTGGACACTTACAAGTGTCCCTTCATAGGAAAATGTTCACCTATAGCTAGGTAGGCAAATAATGACTTAAGCATGATATGTATGTGATGTTTTAGCCCATACAAGGTGATTGTAGGTATGAATAGATGTTTTCTGACCTTAAGGCTTCAAATAAGGATTTTACACACTATGACCAAAGCTTAATTAGGTAAATATGCACCTACAAGAATCAAACAAGTAGCGTATCACAATCAATAGAGAGAAATTAGTTTGGTAAGCTCAAAGTGCATATAAAAGGTATAAGGAGGGTTAGGATGATTAAAAAAGCCTATTTTTACCTTAATTAGTACCATTATGATCTCCATATTCACTTGGTAATGTGAAACAACCCTGCATAGACTGCTTAAGGTCTTGTGTGTACCTATAACTGAGTGCATAGTCTTAATAAAGGTAAGGAGATGAGTATGATAAGAAAGATAAATAAGGTGTATATGAAAATTTAAAATAGTTCATGATGGGTTAATAATTTTTTTTCACACACTACAAGACTCCTTTCAAGTTGACCATCTACTCTTCCTACTAGCCCAAAAATGACAGTCAATATAGTTGCACTAGGAGACTCATGTTGCTCAAAGAGTAAGAATGAAGAATATTGAAGATAATAGTGGTTTTAGGTGAATATAAATATTATTTATCCTAAATTCAAGTTTTATAACATGTTTAATAAACCTAAGTATATTGGTTTTATTCCTTGATAGGTCAATCTTAGGTGGAAGTGAAAAATGAATGAAATAGTCATTTTTGGAGACCTTTTTGGACAAATTGAGTTGGTTAGGCACATAAATTGGGGAGTATTACTTATCCCATTGATAAAAATGCTAATTATGACCTGATAAAACTCAAAAAACCTTATTTTTTCCTTTAATTTCAAGGATATATCTCATTTTTTGTTCTTAGAGATCAACCAATCAGGAAAATTAGGGTTTTGGCAAAGTAAGCAAATGAAGCCAAAAAGGGTAATAAACTTGATATAAATCTTTGAGAACCTTAAGGAAATTTTTTAGGTGTATTTAAGATGAATAGGTTATATAAAACACTAAATCAAGATTAGACCTTAAAATTAGCCAAAACACTGTTGCATGCAGCTCAACTAAGCAAGCTCAAATTAGGCCTAGTTGGTAAATGAGAAGGAGGGCTTGGGAAGTTGTGTTATGAATTTTTAAGCTTGAATAAGGTATGAAAAATAATTAAACACCATCCTAGCCATAAGAGATAAGTCTAAATGGTCAAAACTACCAGGATACATGCTAAGCCTATTAGGTCTTGAAGTGACCTAGAGCTAATTAGTGGTCTAACTACACTTCTAGATCTTAGTGAGTTTTATATATAGTTGTAATATTTACATGGGATGAATTTAGACATTTTTGAGCCATTAGGATGTAGGGAAAGCCATGGAAAATTCAATTTTAGACTTTAAGACACATTTGGCCTACAAGAAATGGAGAAATAAGCTCAATAGGCTACTTTTGATGCACATATCTTCTATGAGGATGTGCATGGAGGTCAAAGGAGTTTAGAGAGATTATTAGGGGTACTTTACATAATTTTTTTGGAATTTATTGGTTGTTCTAATGTTAGATTTTTATGAACAAAACTTAAGGATAAAATGGACCTAAAACCCTTCTAAACCCTAGATAAGGACCCAAGTGAGAAAATAAGCATGGAAAGATACTCTAATGGGACATGATGACAAGTAAAATTATTGGATGTTTTATAGGACAATTTAGGGCTCTTCTTCATCAATTTTTGTGCTACCCTACCTACATGGGCATGGTACAAAATGGATTTCTTTGATTATTTTATTCATTGTGTAGGTTCTAGGGACTTTCAAGCAATTAAATCAGATTTGGGAGGATTTTATGGACTTATTATAAATATAGATGGTCATTTCATGCCTTAAAAAAATATAATTGTTCCTACCAGAGATCTCATCTTAGCTAGTCAAAATTGGCATAGTGAACATGATAGTGAGAAGAGTGAAAACTTTAATTGGAAGTATTTTTAAGGTGTAACTAATGAATCTAAGGCCATGGAGAGTATTTTCAAGTGTCATCAACTAAATTTTACAAAAGTTCATTAAAAATTGATGCCTTTTGGAATCCAAGTGTGCAAGATGTGTGGAAGAGGAGTTTTATTAGACTATAGATGGTGATGGCTTATTTCCAAAAGTTTCCAAATGACTAGGAATGCAACCAATGTATGGGTAATCATGTATTTAACCCTTCAATATTATTTAAATAATTATATCTTCCCATAGTTTGTTTTTGGACATTCAATTAGGTGTGAATGATGAAGGTAGTTTTATGAGCCAACACAAGGATTTACATGCCACTTTTCAAGTGTTTCATGCATTATATGGACACTTTTAATTCTTAACCTTGAATTTTCAATTTCACATCTATTTATAATGAATATTTAACCTATTTTAATATCTTTAAAAGTTTCCAAGTGACCTTTGTATTTCCATTGTCTCACCCCTTTTCAAAATGCTATAAATAGTGACTTTTTGGGCTCTTTTAAGAAGCCTATATTGGTTAATGCTGAAACCCTATAAAATTTTATATTTCAATGACTATTTTATAAATAAACAAGTTAATTTTCATACTTATATGCTGCATAATTGATTTTGGTTCTAAATATTATTGATCTTATCTAGTAAAAGATGGTCTTTTCTAGCATGTTGTCAGGTATGTCGAAGAGTAATTATTACAGGTATTTATTAATGTTATTTATTGGTTTATGAGAGTTTTATAAGTTTTTTATGACTATATTCTTTAAATTATCATTCATTATCCCATGTAAACATCAAATATACCTCTTGAACCTAGCATATGAAACATTGATGTAATAATCTATCTTGAATTGTGAGTTATGTGTGGAAGAAGATTTGATTTTATCTAATTAGTATAAGTTCAATAAATATGAGTAAATTAAACATTGGTGCATCACATTTTATCTCTATAAGTTTGTCCTCTAAACCCTTTCCATGTAAATTTGATAAGTGAGAGAGTGCTTCAAATAGTGCATCACAAGAATTGTCTCAAGATTCATCTCACCAATTGATTACCCATAGCAAGTGATATGTTTAAATTATACCACTTAAATGAGGAGAGATAATAAATCTACTCAAGGGGTGAAAATATAATTGACAATGGTTTTTTGCATGGCCAGTGGGACTCTAAGTCTTAGAATATTATCCAAGATTAGTGTTGATATTAGCATATTTGTAGTTGTAATAACATCTACATTTATTACCTGATGACTCCACTAATTTTTAAAATATTTGGCTATCGATAAGTCCTTAATTTTCATGCCAAAGGTGACCACTAGGTCTTTTATTAAAGGTATACCTTTTAAGTTTATGTAATGTCCTTTGTACTCGGTATAAAGGTTAAAATTTATGAACACTCATCCTTATTCAAGGGGGTTGGTTTTTAAAAAGTCCAAATTTATTCTTGGTTCAATCCCTAATACTCATAACTTGCATTCTAATATGTCTAAAAGCCTTCCCTTTTTATCCCTCACTAGATCATCTCCTTTGAATCTTGCCTAATATGACCAAATTCCTAGAGCAACCCTTAATAGTGTTCCATATTTTAGTGGAGAATGTCCTACCACTCCAATTGAAGACATTAGACACATGGAAAACTTATATAACATCCATAATAACACTCAATATAATGTATCCATCAGGGTATTAGCATTATCTTTTAAAGGGAAAGCTTTAGATTGGTATGGAACTCTACCTCATGATTCCATTATTTCATGGGATGTATTAGGAAATCTATTGTCAAAGAGGTTTTAAGAAAAGAATGATTATTTGTCACTAGCTGATCAATTGATTACTATCAAGAGGGATACTCAAGAGTTCATGCAAGATTTTAACTCTAGATTTCAAAAGACATGGGATAGTATCCAAGCCCTTGTGAGACCTACTCTAAATTATGACTTCTTATATTACATAAAATCATTAAATAGTGATATAGTCATGATGATTAAATCCATGGGTGAGAATACACTACATGCTACCTATGAGATAGCTATTAATACTAAGAATTTTCTTGTTCAAGCAAGGATGATTGTTCTTAGACCATTAATGCCATTATTCCCTGATTTATAGCCTACCAATTAAATTGCATTACCTACTTTGGCTCCTTTACCCAATAATCAAGAGAAATATACCCTTGATCCTACCAATGAGATTCATTAAATCAAGATTCTAATTCAAATTTTTACTAATAAATTTTTTGCTCTTAAAATACAACAAAATCAAAAGTATAGGCTTTATCAATCCTATAATTAGTTTGGACAAGCAAGTAGGCCTCCTTTCCAAGGTAATACTCAAGGACAAGGTCAAATAACTCAAGATAAACCTTACCAAAGTTTCAATCCCATTGCCCCATCATCTTATAAAGCTATATCTCCCACTCAAAACAACTTTGCTCAAAAATAATTGGGGTATCCTTCTTATGACCAAAATCAAGACCAAGTTTCATATGCCAATGAAATGCCAAGTCAAGCCATGATAATACAAGGTAGTCAAGCACCTCAAGTTACCACTTTTATGGTGTAAATGAAACATGTAATTGAAAATAGACAATAAAAATCTTATTATAGTCTTATGAATCATTTAGAGGTAAAATTTTGTGCCATGAATCATTTGGGAAGTTCAAATAATGTGAATGCTAGTGTGTCCTCTAACACTAGTTCTAAGAAGAGGGATGTTAAAGAGACACAAGGGAAAAATCAAGGACCTATTTTGACTCCTTCATCACCCCTAATAGTAGGTGTGTCTAAATCAGCTCCTAAGGTGTAGGAAAATTACAAATCTTAGAATTCAAGACTAGCTCCTACACATCCATCTTTATATGTTACACCACAAGGTACTAGTGCTTCCAAAGATCCATTCAAGATGAACAATATTTCTACCAATTTTTTGGATCAAATTAAGAATAAAAACATGATTATTTCATTGTGGGACTCATTGGCAATACTGGGACAAAAATATATCCTTCAAAAAGAATTGCTTAGACTAGGTAAATAATTTAGATTAGCTAGGACTGAAAATGTCGTTTTGGTAAATGAAACTTAGTCCATTGATAAAAAAGTGAAATAAATGATAGGAATCCTCATTTTTATCTATATTTGATCATTGGTGATTGTTTAGTTCACAATTTTATCATAGATAGTGGGGCTAGCACTTCATTTATTCCCAAGTCAATAGCAAATAAACTAGGACTCAAGTATGAACCAATGGATAATGGAGTTCTAATATTGGATGGGTCACCTACAAATACCTTTGGAGTCTTCAAGGATTTCAATCTAATTGTACATTCTTGTCCTAATTTTTCCATTCCTCATGATGTGGTTATTGTAAACTTACCCCCATACTTTATTATTTATTCGTTAAGAGAGTTTGTATCCAAGATAGGTGTATACTTGGCAAAAAATTGGTCATTTATGGTTTTTAGGACAATGTATGATACGAAGGTGAATATTTAATTATAACCTATTCAACACAATCATTTAGATCCCTACATGCCTAAAGTTGAAAATTTTGATTAGGCTATTCTTAATGAGGAAGAAATTTACATGGATCAATCTCCACCTTCTCTTGAAGGAGTTTCTTATTTATATTTAGATGAACGGGGAGTTGAATATTATGAATATTATCCTTATAAATTAATAGAGGAAGCTGGTATTGGAGTGTATTGCCTTCATGAAGAAGGATCTTTCATACAAAATTTGATGAAGCCAAATGAGAGTATGGACAATTTGTGGAAACTATTCTTTGATGCATCAAAAATCAAGGTTGGATCAGGTGGTGGAGCAATGTTAGTTTATCCATCCAAGGAAAGGAATTACTATACTTTTATATTTCACTTTAGTTATACTTTTAATGTGGTAGAATATGAGGCCCTCATTCATGGCCCTTAGTGGGCTAGAAAGAGATGTGGAAAAGAGTTAAAAGTTTATGGTGATAGTGAGTTAGTTGTGAATCAAGTGAGAGGTCAAAACATGACAAAAAACTCCTTTATTGAGTCCTATAATCATATAGTATGGTATATTTTGGAATATTTCCAAGCCTTAAACATTCAATTTATAGCAAGAGAGGATAACAAACATGTTGATAGGTTGGCAATAATTGGAGTTCATTTTGATGTTCCAAAGGGGATAAGAGAGGACAAAAACCAACCTCATCTCAAAGTGATTGTAAGGCCCTCTATACCTAATAATGTCACTAATTGGAAAGCTTAGATAGTGACCAAAAAATATATCTTTTTCTACAAGAGGAGGCCGAGTTTTCCTCAAAGAATCAGTCCAAACTACAATGGTAATATGGAGGGTAGATTGTAAAATTAAAGACAAATAAGCTCCCTAAGGGTTTAGTCACACTTCAGAGTATCTTTAGTGATGATGATCAATTAAATAAAAAAAAGGTAATCATTTATACTAAGGAGGAAAACTATGAGAGAGTACAAATCTTTAAAGATAAGTTGCTTGCTCTTGGGAAGATATGTACTAGAGAAGAAAGACATGCTTTCATTGAATTATTCAAAGAATTTTCTAATGTCTTTGGATGAGAATATAGTGATTTGAATGGATTTGATCCAAACATAGCTCAACATACCATAGATATAGATGAAAATGATAAGCCTATCAAGCAAAGGTAAAAGTGAATCAATCACAAGATTAAGCCTCTCATGAGAAAGGAACTTACAAAGTTGATTGAGTCTAAGATAATATTTCCTATTAAGCATTCATCTTGGTTGGGAAACATAGTCTTGGTAAGGAAGAATAATGGGTAAATTAGGGTATATGTTGAATTTATATATTAAAATATAGTTTCCTTGAAATATCATTACCCTATTCCTTCCATGGAGCATATTTTACAAGTTGTGGTTGGTAGTGAAAGGTTATCACTCCTTGATGGATATTTCGGGTATAATAATATTTTGTTAAAGGAATAAGATCAATACAAGACAACCTTTATGAATAAATGGGGAACATATTCTTATAATAAAATTCCTTTTGGTTTTTATAATTCTAGGGAAACATTTCACTGTGCAATGGATATGGATTTTCGAGGCTTAATAAATGATATAGTGTTGGTGTATCTTGATGATATCACAGTTTTCTCTAAGGATGCAAAAGATAATTTGACTAATCAAAGGAAGATTTTTGAGAGATGTAGAGATTTTGGAATCTCTCTCAATACCAATAAGTGTGTGTTTTTTTTCCATGAAGGAAAAATCTTATGACACATTGTCTCAAAGAAAGGCCTATCCATTAATTGTGAAAGGGTGAGTACAATCTTGGTATTGAATTTACCTAAACACAAGAAAGTTTTACAAAGTTTCTTTGGAAAATAAATTTAATAGGGATTTTTATTACTTATTTTTATAACTTATTCAATAATCTAACCTCTATTTTAATGAAATATGGAGTGTTTACATGGAAAATAAAAAGGAAGGAGAGTTTTGAAGAGATTAAATGAACTATTTCTCAAGCTTCAACTATTTCAAGTGATAATTTCTAAAATGAATTCAGCTTGTATACCTTTGAAAATGAATAATTAGTCTTTTCCATGCTCACTCAATCAAATGAAGGAAACTTGGAGTGGCCGATTGCCTTTTTTAGTGAAGGATTGGAAGGCTATGATGTAAGATACACTTAAGTAGAGAAGCAAGTACATTCAGTTGTTAGAAGTCCAAATGACTTTAGGCATATGTTATATAACAAAAAGATTCATATATTTTTACCTCATCCTAGTGTAAATAACTTCCTTTTGATTATATATGTGAATTAAAAAATGGATGGTTGGATTACAAAAGTAATGGAATATGATATAGAGATTAAGATAAACAAGCTAGTGAAAGCAAAAGGACTATATGAGAACCTTGAATTAGATTTTAAGGACCAAAAATAAGTTTTTTTATCCCTTCATGTTGATCCTATGATAGCTTCATCTTCATCAATGAGGAGTTATACACAATAAATGATCCATTTTCTTCAAAATGGTAGGTGTCCACAAGGCCTAAATAAGGCCAAAAGAAGGTACTTCAAATTACAATCTATTCCTTATGTAATTTTTGATGTATTTTTGTTTAGGAAAGACTTATTAGGTGTAATACTAACATGTGTTGAATTACATGAGGTTGAGAAAATACTGTTTGAGTTTTAGGATAGACGAACTAGTGATCACTTTGATCCAAGAACCATAGCTGCTAACATTATGAGAGATGGATATTTTGGCATAGATTATTTAAGGATACTCAGGAATGGGTAAGGAAACATCAAAATAAATCCCTCTTTAATGAAAAACAAAATATTTTATCCCTACCTCTTCATCCAATGCAAGTAGACCAACCTTTTATGTAATGGGGTCTAGATTTTATATTCTTAATCAACCCACCTTTGAGTGTTGGTCCAAAGTGGGTGTTGAATAAAAAATATTACTTTAAAATATGGGTGGAGGATGTACATATAAATGAAGAAAATGAAAGTTTAGTTTTAGACTTATATGAAGGCATAATGATAAGATTTGGGGCTCCTTCAACAATTCTTTCGGATAATGCATTGGATTTCCTTAGAATGAGGACAAGTGAGTGGGCTTTGAAACATGGTTTTTATATTAGTAATTCCTCCAAATATTATCCACAAGGGAATGTTCTAGATGAGTCCAATAATAATAATCTAATTAGGATTATTAAGAGGACAATGTAGAAAATGTTGGAAATATTGTCATTGATGTCAAAGGTCTAGCATTGTTGGTGATAAAGGCCCCATAGAATTTATTATCTAAATGTGTTTTTAATGTTCATATTTTGGATAAATATGTGTTGATATTTATTTAATATTAATGAATTATTTTTTCATAAATTCAAAATAGGGCCCACAAGGAAGTCAAAGAGTCATGAGGAAAAGACAAAAGAGGGAAAGGATGTATTTTCTCATGAAGGGTCATCTTGAAGAATTCAAAGAGTCACCAAGTGAAGACAAAAGAAGAAGGGAAAATTTTTACATTAATAGTCACCATAAGGAATTTGGAAAGTCACAAAGACAAATATAAAAGTGGAAAGGATGCATTTTATTATGAAGGGTCACCATGTGACTTTTCAATTGCAAGGATTCGAAGGGCCATGAAAATATGGTGACATTTTCCATGAGGAGTAAAGGGTCACAAAGGGTGAATGCCAAAGGTCTTTTGGAAAGCTATAAATAGAGGTTGAGAATTAATTTGTAATATGAAAGAGAGTGCATGGTTTTTAATTATTTTATATAAGAAAAGGGGAGAGAAGATAAAGAGATTTTGTAGCGTTATATCATTTATTAAGAAAGCAACATTAAGAGATAGTTTTGTTTTATACACAAGAGGGGTTGGTGCTCCTGTGGGTTGGTGCTCTCAAATAGTTTTTGTGTTATTATATGGTAAAAGGGTTGGTAATCCTACAATTTGGTATTTGTGAAATTTTTAATTTGAGTTGGTTCTCATTCATATACTTGAGATTGTTATCCATGGTTTTTCCCACATTGGGTTTCCACGTAAAAATTTGGTCTCTCTCTCTCTCTCTCTCTCTCTCTCTCTCTCTCTCTCTCTCTCTCTCTCTCTCTCTCTCTCTCTCTCTCTCTCTCATGTGGTACATGTTATTGTTATAGTTTTATTTCATATATTATATATATGATTAAATGGTTAAAGAAATGAAATCATATTAATTAAAAGATTTAAAAGATATATGATATATTGATCCATCCCCCCTAAGTATATTCCATGCTTAAAAATTGTTATCATAACATGTTATTTTAGAAAAAGTTTAACAAATTGAAGGTAGATCAAGAAAAACATGATGGTTGGATCACATGAAGGTTTATTTAAAAATAAGGCACGTTTGATTGATGGGGAAAATTATGCCTTTTGGATAATAAGGATGATGAATTAATTGATGGCCTTTGGATTCAACATTTGGCAAGTAGTGGTAGAGGAATATGAAAATCCACAGACACTTGTAACTACTCTGATGGAAAATAAGGTAAGTGAAAATAATGTTAAAACATTAAATACTATTTTATTTGGTTTATGTGAATCAGAATTTTTTAAATTTATGCAATACAAATCTACTCATGAGACTTGGGTAAAGATTTAAAATATTTACAAAGGTGATGGAAAGTTTCAACAAGATAATCTCTAGACTTTCAGAAGATAGTTTGAGAGTTTGAAGATGGAAGAGGAAGAAAATATAGCAAGATATATTTTATGGGTTGATCAAATAGTTAATCAGATTCAAGGCCTTGGAGAAAAGTTAGAATAATTAGTGGTGGTATAAGAGGTTTTGAGATCTTTACCATTGAAATATGATGCAAACTTTTTGGCAATCGAGGAGACGAAGTATCTATCCAAGCTAAAGATGGATGAACTACATCATATTCTTACGACATATGAGATGCAAACTAAATAAAATAAAACCTCAAAGAGGGAAGCTTATTTAAAGATGTCAAAGAAAGATAAATATAATATTTAATAATCAAGTGATATCTCTAGTGATGAGGAAGATGACAATGGAGATCTATTCATTCATAAGCCAAAAAAAGGCATAGGTAAATATCAAGGAAAATTATCATTTAAATGTTCTAAATGTGGTAAGATTGGACATTTTGTAGCTAAGTACCCATATAATAATAACGGTGACAATGAAGAAGGAAATTATACATACAAGAAGAATTTAAAGGCAAATTCAAGAAGGTGTTTGAGAAGAAGCGTTTATATTATAAAGATCCTAGCTCAGTTGAAGATAGTGGAGTTAGTGACTTAGATGAAGAAGAGTTTATATTCATGACCATACATGAGGATGCCTTCGCAAGCAAAAGTATAGATGATCAAGAAGAAGAACATGATGAAGCTAAGGTGAATTTGGAAGGAGAACTCATTTTTGCCTTAGAAGAATTAAAATCTCTTGAGAAGAAGAATCAAAGATTGAAGCTCTAGATCGAGAAAAATTAAAATTAGTCAAATAAAATAATTGAATATCTACAAGCACACATTATAGAAGACAAAAAGATTGAAGAAGATCTAATAGCAAAATTTCAAAAACTAAGTGAAGAGTGTGAAAGGTATGGTGTTAAAATTTACTCTTTAAAAGAAGATATCGAGGAAACCAATAAAGAAATCAAAGATAAAGTAGAAAATGATTCAAAATTTGAGAATAACACTAACATGTTAAGTAAGATATTAGAAATTCAATAATCAATATCAGATAAGAAAGGCATCATATTTGAAAAGAAAAAGAGCTATCCTATAACTCTTGAAAAATAGGAAATAAAAAGGGAAGAAGTTAAGAATGCAGAAGATAGCTCAAACAAATAAAGATGGAAGGAACAAAGATATAAAAGATAACTAAGTCAAAGATACACAAATAATAATAGGCTCTATTTCCATTGTTATTATTTTTATTGTAATAGTTATGGTCATAAGAAAATAAATTATCAAAAAATAGCCAATAATTTTAGAAACAAGGAGAAAGAAACTCATGCAAAGTCAAGTAGAAGCCACAATTCTTTTGCTCCTTTATCAAGATTTGATGAAGAGGTCATAGTATGTTATAAGTGAAATAATTTAAGACACATATCTTGGTATTGTAGAAGTGTGTTTGAGTCAGTCAAGAATGACCAATGTTTCAGGGCTTCATTCATCAAGAATAAAGTTTAGATAGGTTCATGGTAGAAGAAATAAGTTGAAAAGTCTATGTTAGCCTAAACAAATTTGCATGCAAAAAATGAAGAAAACCATGGTTCATCGACAATAGATGTTCAAGGCACATGGCAAGAGACAAGTAAAAGTTAATAACTCTAAATAATATCAATGGTGGCATAGTGAAATTTAGAGATAATACCACTACTAGAATAGTTGAAAAAGGTATATTATGTTTGGATAATGATATTTTAAGACTAAAAATGTTCTATATGTAGAAGGTCTTAAGCATAATATATTGAGTATAAGTAAAATATGTGATTAGGGACATACACTAAAGTTTTATGTAGAAGGTTTCCAAATTAGGAGGAAAGATTCAAATGTGATTATTGTAGATGCTCATAGGACAAGAAAAAAATTATATATGTTATTAGATATCAAAGGTTAAAGATATTGTTTGATTCAAATTGAGGAAAGTTGGTTGTGGAATAGGAGAATGGGACACACAAATTTTGACAATATTGTCAACATAAACAAGAAGTAAGTAGTTAGAGATCATCAAAATATTAAAAAATCCCTCTACCACACTTTGTGAACCTTGTCAGCATTAGAAGCAGGCTAGAATATGGTTCAAGACAAAAGAATACTCGACTAATTAGATGTTGGCACTTGTTCACACTTATCTATGTAGACCTATGAGAACTAAAAGTACTCAAGGTGAGAAATACTTCATGTTTCTTATTGATTATTTTACATGTATGACTTGGGTGATGTTTTTACAGAAAAAATTAGAAACTTTCAGCCACTTCAAATCAATCAAGGCTTAAGTTGAGAATGAAACTAGTTTGAAGATTAAGTGCCTAAGATCAAATCAAGGAGGAAAATTCAAGTCAAATTAGTTTATTGATTATTATGAAGACCATGGGATAAATATACATTATTTAGCAGCTAAAAATCCATAGTAAAATGGAGTAGTTGAGCAAAAAATAGAAGAGTTCAAGAGATGGTGAGGATAATGTTAAATGAATCAAAGATACTAGATAAATATTGGAGAGAGATAGTTGGTAAAAAATTGCATATATATAATATATATTTGTTGAGATTCAATAGTGAAAATAATCCCTATGAGCTATGGAAAGATAAACTAGCTACAATTGATTATTTTAGAGTTTTTGTTAGTAGATGCTTCAGAAAGAGGACTGATGAAAAACTAGGTATGCTTGAATTTAGAATACATGAAGGTATATTTATTAGATATTACTGTAAAATTAAAGCTTATAAATTTCAAAACAAAATAACCAACCATATTATTGAAATTACAAGTGTCAAGATAGATGAAGATATATCACAAAGAGACAGTGATCTAGTAGACACTCTTGAAATCATGGAATAAGAAGATTTTAAAGAATCAGAAGAAGATGAGAAGAAGAATAAAATGGACACCAAAACCCCACCCAAATATTTATAGATAAATAATAATGAAAGTGAAATCATCAATAACATAAGTGAAGGAGTTCACACCACAAGAATGATGGTAAGTGAATCTGAACAAGTTAATTTTTCTTTATTATCTAAAATTCAGCCTAGAACTTTTTTTAGAAGCTAGATATGATGAGCATTGGGTTAAAGAAATGTATGAAGAATTAAATTAGATAGAAAATCATGATACTTGGGAATTAGTGCCTAGACCAAAAGGTCAGAATGTGATAGGAAAAAAAATGGGTATATAGAAATAAGTTGAATGAAGATGGTGAAGTTACTAGGAATAAAGCAAGGTTGGTATATAAAGGAAATGCTTAGATTAAGGGAATAGATTTTGAATAAACTTTTGATTTAATGGAAAGGCTAGAGTATATTTGAATATTTCTTGCATATGTAGTGTTTAATAATTTCAAAGTGTTACAGATGGATGTCAAGTCTACTTTTTTCAACAAGAATATAGAAGAGGAGGTCTACATTGAGAAACTTGAGGGATTTATTCTCTCAAATAATAGTAGCCATGTATATAGATTGAATAAATAATTTTATGGATTGAAACATGCTCCTAGAGCTTGGTATTCAAGGCTTTATAAGTACCTATAGGATCAAGGTTTCAAGAGAGGTTTTGATGACAATAATATCTACATCAAAATAGAAGTTGAGCATCAATTGATTGGTTTATTATATTTTGATAACATAATATTTAGAGGTTCCATTAAAAAAATGATAAAATAATTTTCTAATAATATGAAAAAATAATTTGGTATTTCTATGCTTGGATAATTGTCATTTTTCTTAGGGTTGTAAATATTTTAGTCGGGTAAAGGAATTTTCATATCTCAAAGTAAATATGCCAAGGAAATGTTCAAAAAAATTAGTTTTGAGGATTGTACACCATTTGTCACACCAATGGGTATGGGGAATAAGGTAAGGATGAGATTCACCTATTGTAGATCAATATTTGTATAGATCTATGATTGGTAGTATTTTATATTTGATATCATCATGGCTAGACATCTTACATGCAATAGGCATGGTTGTGAGATATCAGGAAGCCTTGAAGGAGAGTCATGTTTAGTTGGTGAAGAGAATATTTAGATATGTCAAGGGGATATTAGATTATGGATTATAGTATCCCATAAGTTGAGATTTCACTTTGGTTTCTTATATAGATTCGAATTGGGTAGGTTTTTTGGATGATAGAAAGAGTACAAGTGGAGAAGCTTTCTTCCTCAGTGATAGCTTAGTATCATGGCTAAGCAAGAAGCAAAACTCAGTATCACTTTCTATAGCTAAAGCATAATATATTTTAGTAATGTTGTGTTGTACTCAAGTGCTTTGGATGAAGTAAAATTTAGAAGAAATTAAGGTAAAACATGATGAACATATCTATATTTTTTTAACAATAAAAATGTTATTAATATTTCTAATAATCCAGTGATGTATTCAAGAATAAAACATATTTATATTAGATATCACTTATTGAGAGAGCAAATTGCAGATAAATAGGTTAAGTTGGAATATATCAATACTACAAAATAGATTATAGATATTTTCACAAAGGAACTACCAAAGGACAAATTTGATTATCTATTAGAGAAGTTGGGAGTAATTTATTCTACTTAATGCCATTGAGGATCAACATCAATTGAGGGGGAGCTAAGTGGTAGCTCTAATATAGGTCCTTTGCCATTTATGTCAAAGGGGGAAATGTATAGAAACAAATATATGAATAAGAACATGAATAATTACATGATGCTACAATAAGGAGTTAGTGTATGTTTTTAGTTTGGGAATATGTGTAGGTTGGCATGTGAAGTACAAGTTTTAGGATGTGGTAGTTTTAGTTTGAGGTTTCCATCAATGCTAATGGGGGAGATTGTTGGAAATGTTTTCATTGATGTCAAAGGTCTAGCATTGCTGGTGACAAAGCAACCATAGAATTTATTATCTAAAGGTGTTTTTAATGTTCATATTTTGGCTAAATGTCTTGATATTTATTTAATATTAATGAATATATTTTTTGGTTGCATAAATTCAAAAGAGGGCCCATGAGGAAGCTAAAGAGTCATGAGGAAAAAGACAAAAGAGGGAAAGGACACATTTTCCCATGAAGGGTCATCTTGAGGAATTCAAAGAGTCACCAAGTGAAGACAAAAAAGGAAGGGCACATTTTTTGATAAAGAACCACCTTAAGGAATTTGAAAAGGTCACCAACATAAAGACTAAAGGGGAAAGGACACATTTTCTCATGAAGGGTCATCATGTGAATTTTCAAATGGAAGGATTAAAAGGGTCATGCAAATATGGTGCCATTTTTCATGAGTGAAGGGTCACAAAGGCTAAATGCCAAAGGTCTTTTTGAAATCTATAAATAAAGGATTGACAAGCCATTTGAAATATGTAAGAGAGTGCATGGTTTGTAATTATTTTATATAAGAAAAGAGGAGAGAAGAGAAAGATATTTTGTAGAGTTATCTCATTTTTTGAGAAAAAAACATTGAGAGATAGTTTGTGTTTTATACACAAGATGGGTTAGTGCTCCTATGGGTTGGTGATCACAAATATTTACAAGTGGTTGGTGCTCTTATGGGTTGGTACTCACAAATATTTTTTGTGTTGGTGTTTAACAAAGGTGGTTAGTACTCCTAAAATTTGGTGATCATTCATATAATTGAGATTGTTCTCCATGGTTTTTCCCACATTAGGTTTCCATGTAAAAATTAGGTCTCTCTCTCTCTCTCTCTCTCTCTCTCTCTCTCTCTCTCTCTCATCTCTCTCTCTCTCATCTCTCTCTCTCTCTCGCTCGTATGGTGCATGTTATTTTGTAGTTTTATTTCATATTTTGTAGGTATTATTAAGTGGTTAAATAAAAAAAAATTAAGTAAAAGATTTAAAATATATATGATATATTGATTCACCCCTCCCTTTTAATATATTTTGTGCTTAAGAAGAAAACCAAAGAACTTGGCATTCCAAGTTGAAGATAGCTCTTTGGGTTGATAGAATCATCCCCAAGAGAGCCATTATAAACATTCCATATACACTTATTTATGAGAGAGAAGATATATTACCTATTTAACATGAGTTACCTGCCTTGGATCTCACTTACCAACTAGATTTGATAGTAAATGAAAGCATGGAATTAAAATTATGTGAGTTGATAGAGCTTGGAGAAATAAGGGATCAAGCTATGAAAACTATGAGATCTCACTAAGATGAAAAAAAGAGATGCTTTTATAAGAAATCCATTCCAAGAAGTTTCTAATAGGGGTACATTGTTATAAACTGGGATGAGGATGGGGATAAGCCTAGAAAACACACAAAGTTTGATGCTTTGTGGAGTGGCCCTTATGTCATCACTCAATCCAAGAAAACACAATTCTTTCCAAATCTAAAAAGTTAAATGGATAAGAGATTAATATCCCAATAAATGGGATTTATGTTTAACATTTCTACTAATGTTATCCCATCTCGTTGTACATAGCTATTATTTTCCTTGTTTTTCCCTAAGCGCTTATGTTATATGTGTGGGTCTTGTTGGTGTCTTGCTTTTTTTTGTGTTGTTTGGTATGGTATGGTTGTTTTGTGTGTTTTTTACTGAAATAATTTCTATTTTTATTCAATAAGTTCATTAACTCCCTTGGCCCATGGATAGATAAGGCTACTGATCTTTATTATAGCTAGGCACACTACCCATATGAGTCACCATTTTGTTGACCAAATTTGACATCAAGGCCAAATTTAAAATCTTATAGGTAAAAAAAACATCAGTTTTTAGATGTTAAAAGGGTTTAATACTTTTTTCATAGGGTATGGTATAGGTATTTTTATGTCATTTAATGCTATATAAGCCTTCATCTTGGTCTAATTAATCTATATGTCACTTTGAGTCATTTAAAAGGCTTGTAGGGGGTCATAAATGCAAGTAGCAAAAATTTAAAAGTGCCAAAGTTTCTTTATTTACTTTAAGACATCCAAAAAATTATATTCCCTATCAGGAATGTTAGTCTCATGTAAAAATTCTAGGTTAGCTAGCTAAAGATCAAGTTATCAATTGAAAATAGAGGAGTTTGGCACTTGTACGACCCATGAGGGAAGGTGACACATGGGAGAAGGACATGGAACATATATTAATTTTGAATAGGCTTAATTAAATGTTTTAAATTCTATTAAAGTGCCAATTTTTAGCTAAAGTCATTCGTCTCCTTTGTCTTTCTAGACACACAAAAGTGATCAGTAGGTTTGTGCTTAGTATAGATAGTTGAAGAGGTTTCAAGTTAAAAAAATTTGGGAGGTGGTAGTTTACTAACAAAGTTTAATTTACATATCAATATTGAAATTATTGGTCAACCATAATTTATGAACCATATCCAACAAGTTGATTATGTTTTTTTGCTCACTATTTCCTTCACCCTATAAGTTTTTATCTAATTTGGACAAGTCCATATAATCCAATTGGTGATGTTGACTCTAGAGGATGTTTATCTCTTATAAACTTTTATTAATGTTTAGTTTCATGTTTCATGGTGTTTTTATGGGAAATTTTCCTCATGTTATAGGAAGGTGTCACCATTGTGAAGCTTCAGTCAAGTTCTTCCTTGTTTCAAAATGTTGGTCTTCTACAGAGGTCTCATGTGATTAAAATATGGTGTTACATAGGTATCAGGTACATATTATCACCTATTTACATTTTTGGTTTCATCACACCATTATTTGAGCAAATTTTAATGTTACCATTCCTCATAGTCAACTCTTCACTCAATCCCACTTGTAGTCACATATATAGAGCTTGTTTACCTTATTCATGGAGTTCTAATTAGGGTTTATCAATTTTTTCAAGTAATTAGGAGTTTTAAAGAGTTAATTTTAATGTATGAATGAGATGAAAGGTTGGTTTCTAACTTATACATGACATAAACTAGACATTAAATACCCCTACCTGCTCTATTCCAGATGTTTGCAAGAGGTTTTTACATTGGAATAGATGTTTTGGAGCTTGTATTAAGATCTTATTAATGGAAATAATAAATTTTAGGGATTTGAAATTATTTTTATTTATTCATTAGGCCATCCATCCACTTTTGGTTCTATTCCATTCTCATTGCATACATATAGCTCATTCACACCTATATGACCCTCCTTGATGACATCATGTTGAAATTGAAAATTTGATGAATGTTTCAATCTCCTAGATTAATAATATTACATTGGAAATATTGATAAGGTACTAGGATTAATCAATAATATGTATCTCTTAATCACTTCCCAATTCTACTTTACTACTTATGTGTGAGAAGGACCACCTAGAAGCTGTACTACATAGCTTGGAAGGTCCTTGTATAGAGAATTAGAGACATGGTAAAACCATATTTTGGTTTTTATCATGTGTGTTAAACATTATAGACCTATTTGAGGTTTAGAAATTTATAAATGGTGGTGTATATCATCTTTCAAGAATCAAGGACTGAACTTAGGGACTTATTCCCTAAAATGTAAAAATAGAGATCCAATGCATTTTTTAGATATCTTGTAACAAGGTAAAAAATAGTTTTGAGGAATAATAATGGATATATACTATAACCTCTAACATGGAGAAGAGATATTCAAAAGATGTGGTCAAGAGGATTGATGAAAAGTGATTGTTTGGGGTCCTAAAAATGCCTTGTAAAGCACTAAAGCCCTACATTAACATCTACAAGATTTGATTTTTGAGTGACCTTTCACATCCTAAAGAGTATAAAAATATATTATCATGGTTGGAATGGCCTTATTATTTGAATTGTGTACCAATATATAGGAAAATAATTATAGATGATGATTAATATGTAGTGTTTCAAGCTTCATGGACACTTATTGGTGTCCCTTCATAGGAAAATGTTCACCTACAGCTGGGTAAGTAGGAAATAACCTAAGAATGGTATTTATGTGATGTTTTAGATAATAAAAAGGTGAAAAAAAGTATTAAAAAATGTTTTTTTACCTCAAGTAATCAATTATGTCCTTTACACAACATGACAAAAGCTTAATTAGGTAAATATGCACCTTAAAGAATCAAAGAAGTAAGGTATCATAGTCAAGAAAGAGAACTCAATTAGGTGAGCTCAAAGTGAATATAAAAGGTACAAGGATGGTTTTAAATGGTGAAAAAATCATATGATAATATTCATTAGCAGCATGATGATCTGCATAATATCTTTTCAATGTGAAACAAACTTGCATAGACTCCTTAAGGTCCTGTGTTTACCTACAACTGAGTACCTAGTTTTAATGAATATAAGGAGATGAGTATGCTAATAAAGATAAAGAAGGCCTAAAAAATTAAAAATGGTTAATGATAGGTTAAGAAAGTGTTTTCAACACTACATTACTCCTTTTAAGTTGACCATCTACTCTTCTTTCTAGCCCAAAAATGGCAGTCTGTACATATGCACTAAGAGACTTATGTTGCTTAATGGGTAAGAATGAAGAATATTGAAGATAAGCATGGTTTGAGGTTAATATAAAGATTATTGAGCATGAATTAAAGGAGGATAAAATGTTTAATAAACCTAATTTAATTGGTTTTATGCCTTGAGAGGTCATTCTTAGGTGGAAGTGAAAAATGCTAGAGACAGTCCCTTTTTAGAAGCCTTTTTGGGCAAATTGAGTTTGTTAGGTGCCTAAATGGGGGATTATGAATTATCACCTTGGTAAAAATATTAATTATGACCTAATAAAACTATCCAAACATTAAATTTTCATTGAATTTGATATTATATATCTCATTTTTTTTGTCTCACTGGTTAGCAAGTCAGGAAAGTCAAAGTTTTAGCAAAGCAAGTAAATGAAGCCAAAAAGGGTAATAAACCTTATATAAAGATTTGGTAACATCAATAAAATTTTTTTGAGGTGTATTTAAGGTTAATATGTGATATAAAATAATAAATCAATCTAAAACCCTCTCAAAATGGACATAACACTCTTGCACACAACTCAAGCAAGCAATCTAAAATTAGGCCTAGTTGGTGAATGAGGAGGGATTGGGAAGTTGTATGAAGACTTTTAAAGATTTAATGAGGTATTAAAAATAATGAGACACCATCCCATCCATGAGAGATCAGTGAAAATGGACAAAAATAGTAGGATACATGCTAAGCATATTAGGCCTTGAAGTAACCTAGAGCAAATTGGGGGTCTAACTATGCTTCTAGATCTTAGAGAGTTTTTTATCTAGCTAGAATATGTTAATGGGATTAGTTTATAACATGTATAAGCCATTATTATGTATCTAAATCGATGTAACAATTCAATTTTAGTCTTTAATACGCATGTAGCCTATTGGAAATGGAGAAACAAGCTCAATATGATTGATTTGAATGCTCATATATGCTCTGAGGATATGCATGAAAGGAGTTTATAAAGGTTAGTATGAGTCCTTGAAATAATTTTTTTGGATTTTTTTTATAGTTCCAATTTAAAGGTTTTATGAACTAATCTTAAGGATAAAATGGACTTAAAACCTTACTAAACCCTGGATAAGGACCTGAGTGCAAAAATAAGCATGCAAAGTTACTCTAATGGGAAAAAATCATAAGTAAAGTGATTTAAGGTTGTAGAGGATACATTAGGATTCATCTTTATCAATTTTTTTTCTACCCTAATTATATGAACGTGGTATAGAATGGATTTATTTGACTATTTTATGCATTGTGCAGGTTATAGGGACATTCAAGGAATGAAATCAACTTTAGGAGGAATATATGGACTTATTATAACTCAAAATTTTCATTTCTTGCCTTACAAAAATCCTAAGTATGCCTACCAGAGATGTCATCTTAGCTAGTCAAAACTAGCATAGTGAACATGATAGTGAGTAGGGTGAAAACTTCAAGTGAAGATCTTTTTAATGTGTGACTGATACCTCTATGGACATAGAGAATGTTGAAAAGTGTCATCCAATAAATTTTATGAATTTTCATTAAAAAATAATTCATTATGGAAGCCAAGTGTGAAAGGTGTGTGGAAGAAGAGTTTTCTTAGATTACAGATGGTGATGGCTCATTTCTAGAAGTTCTCAGATGACTAAGAATGTAACCAATGCATTGGAAGAGCTTTAGAGGCCTTTTTTGGGCCAAATTGAGTTGTCTAGGGGCCTAAATTGGTGATTATGACTTATCACCTTGGTAAAAATATTAATTAGGACCTAATAAAGCTATCCAAAACCTTAAATTTTTATTGAATTTGATAGTATATATCTCATTTTTTTGTCTTAGAAGTTACCGAGTCAAGAAAATTAATGTTTTCACAAAGCAAAAAAATGAAGCCAAAAAGGGTAAGAAACTTTATATAAAACTTTGTTAACATCAAGAAACATATTTTGAGTTATATGGAAGGTTAATATGTGATATAAAATAATAAATCAATCTCAAACATCTCAAAATGTTCAAAACACTCTTGCATACAGCTCAACCAAGCAATCTCAAATTAGGCCTAGTTGGTGAATGAAAAGAAAGAATGAGGAGGGATTGGGAAGTTTTATGATGAATTTTTTGAGATTTAATGAGGTATGAAAAATCATGAGACACCATCCCATCCATGAAGGATATATCAAAATGGACAAAAGCTAGTAGGATACATACTAAGCATTTTAGGCCTTGAAGCAACCTAGAGCAAATTGAGGGTCCAACTATGCTTCTAGCTCTTACAATTTTTTTTAATCTAGTTGGAACATGTTCATGGGATGAATTTATACATGTATAAGCCATTATGATGTATGTAAACTCCATCTAAAATTCAATTTTAGACTTTAAGACACATTTAGCCTACAAGAAATAGAGAAACAAGCTCAAATATGATAGATTTGAATGCTCGTATATTCTCCGAGGATGTACACGAAGTTTTAAAGGAGTTTAGAAAGGTTATTATGGGTCCTTGAAATAATTTTTTGTCTAATTTTTTGGAAGTTCTAATGTAAATTTTATATGAACCTAATCTTAAAGGTAAAATGGACTTAAAACCCTACTAAACCCTTCATAAGGATCCGAGTGCAAAAATAGCATGGAAAGCTACTCTAATGGGACAAAATGATAAGTAAAGTGATTGAATGTTGTAGAATATTATTTAAGGATCGTACTTGTCAATTTTCTTACTACCCCTACTTATACGAACATGGTATAGAATGGCTTTATTTGACTATTTTATGCATTATGTAGGTTATAGGGACTTTCAAGGAATGAAATCAACTTTGGGAGGAATATATAGACTTAATTATAACTCAATATGGTCATTTAATTCCATAAAAAATCCCTATGTATGCCTACCTAAGATCTCAACTTATCCAATCAAAACTAGCATAGTGAACATGATAGTGAGAAGGGTGAAAACTTCAAGTGAAAATGTTTTTAAGGTGTGACTGATACCTTCTAAGGACATAGAGAATGTTAAAAAAGTGTCATCCACTAAATTTTATGAAATTTTCATTTAAAAATAATTTATTATGGAAGCCAAGTGTGAAAGGTGTGCGCAAGAAGAGTTTTCTTAGATTACAGATGGTGATGGCTCTTTTTTAGAAGTTCTTAGATGACTAAGAAAGTAACCAATGCATTGGAAGAGCTTTAGAGGCCATTTTTGGGCAAATTGAGTTATCTAGGTGACTAAATGGGTAGATTATGACTTATAAAAATAGTAAAAATATTAATTAGGACCTAATAAAACTATCCAAACCTTAAATTTTCATTGAAATGGATAGTATATATCTCATTTTTTTGTCTTAGAGGTTAGCGAGTCATGAAAATCAAAGTTTTGGCAAAGCAAGCAAATGAAGGCAAAAAGGGTAAGAACATTTATGTAAAACTTTGGTAACATCAAGAAACATATTTTGAGGTGTAGGGAAGATTAATAGGTGATATAAAATAATAAATATATCTCAAATATCTAAAAATGGACAAAGCACTCTTGCACATAGCTCAACCAAGAAATCTCAAATTAGGCCTAGTTGGTGAATGAGAAGAAAGAATGAGAAGGATGGATTAGGGAGTTGTAATATGACTTTGTGAGATTTAATGAGGTATGAAAAATAATGAGACACCATCCCATCCATGAGAGATCAGTCAAAATGGACAAAAATAGTAGGATACATGCTAAGCATATTAGGCCTTGAAGTAACCTAGAGTAAATTGGGGGTCCAACTACACTTCTAGATCTTAGAGAGTTTTTTTTATCTAGTTGTAACATGTTAATGGGATTAATTTAGACATTTATAAGCCATTAGGATGTATTTAAAGCCATATAAAGGTCAATTTTAGACATTAATACACATTTAGCCTATAGGAAATGGAGAAACAAGTTCAATATGATATATTCGAATGCTCATATATTCTCCAAGGATATACATGAAGTCTAAAGGAGTTTACAAAGGTTAGTATGGGTCCTTGAAATTATTTTTTTGGAATTTTTTATTAGTTCCAATCTCAAGGTTTTATGAACTAATATTAATGATAAAATAGACTTAAAACCCTACTAAACCCTAGATAAGGATCTGAGTGAAAAAATAAGCATGGAAAACTACTCTAATGGGACAAAATGATAAGTAAAGTGATTTAAGGTTATAGATAATTCTTTAGGTATCATCCTTGTCAATTCTTTTACTACCCTAATTATATAAACATGGTATAAAATGGCTTTGTTTGACTATTTTATGCATTTTACAGGTTATAGGGACTTTCAAGGAATGAAATCAACTTTGGGAGGAATATATGGACTTATTATAACTCAATATGGTCATTTAATGCCTTAAAAAAATACTAAGTATGCCTACTAGATATCTCATCTTAGCTAGTCAAAACTAGGATAGTGAACATGATAGTGAGAAGGGTGAAAACTTCAAGTGAAGATCTTTTTAAGGTGTGACTGATACCTCTAAGGACATAGAGAATGTTGAAAAGTGTCATCCACTAAATTTTATTAATTTTCATTTAAAAATAATGAATTATGGAATCCAAGTGTGAAAGGTGTGTGGAAGAAGAGTTTTCTTAGATTACAGATGGTGATGGCTCATTTCTAGAAGTTCTCAAATGACTAAGAAAGTAACCAATGCATTGAAAGAGCTTTAAAGGCCTTTTTTGGGAAAATTGAGTTGTTTAGGTGCCTAAGTGGGTGATTTTGAATTATCACCTTAGTAAAAATATTAATTAGGACCTAATAAAACTATCCAAACCTTAAATTTTCATTTAATTTTATATTATATATTTCATTTCTTTGTCTCATTGGTTAGTGAGTCGGGAAAATCAAAGTTTTGGCAAAGCAAGAAAATGAAGCCAAAAAGGGTATGAAACATTATATAAAACTTTGGTAACATAAATAAATATATTTTGATGTGTATGGAAGTTTAATATGTGATATAAAATAATAAATATTTCTCAAATATCTCAAAATGGACAAAACACTCTTGCACACAACTCAACCAAGCAATCTCAAATTAGGCCTAGTTGGTGAATGAGAAGAAAGAACGAAAAGGAGGGATTGGGGAGATGTATGATGAATTTGTGAGATTTAATTATATATTAAAAAGCATGAGACACCATCCCATCAATGAGAGATTAGTAAAAAAGGACAAAAATAATAGGATACATGCTAAGCATATTAGGCCTTGAAGTAACCAAGAGCAAATTGGGGGTCCAACTACGCTTCTAGATATTAGAGAGTTTTTAACCTAGTTAGAACATGTTAATGGGATTAATTTAGACATGTATAAGCCATTAGGATGTATGTGAAGCCATGTAAAAGTCAATTTTACAATTTAATACACATTTAGCCTATAGGAAATGGAGAAACAAGCTCAATATGATAGATTTGAATGCTTATATATTCTCTGAGGATATCCATGAAGTCCAAAGGAGTTTATAAAGCTTAGTATGGGTCCTTAAAATTATTTTTTTTGATTTTTTTGGGAGTTCTAATATCAAGGTTTTATGAACTAATATTAATGATAAAATGGACTTAAAACCCTACTAAACCTTGGATAAGGATCTGAGTGTAAAAATAAGCATGTAAATCTACTCTAATGGGAAAAAATGATATGTAAAGTAATTTAAGGTTGTAGAGGATTCTTTAGGGCTAATCCTTGTCAATTTTCTTCTTCCATACTTATATGAACATGGTATAAAATGGATTTATTTGACTATTTTATGCATTGTGTAGGTTATATGGACTTTCAAGGAATGAAATCAACTTTGGGAGGAATATATGGACTTATTATAACTCAATATGGTAATTGAGTGCCTTAAAAAAATCCTAAGTATGCCTAGCAGAGATCTCATCTTAGCCAGTCAAAACTAGCATAGTGAACATGATAGTGAGAAGGGTGAAAACTTCAAGTGAAGATCTTTTTAAGGTGTGACTGATACCTCTAAGGACATACAAAATGTTGAAAATTGTCATCAACTAAATTTTATGAATTTTCATTTAAAAATAATGCATTTTGGAAGCTAAGTGTGCAAACTATGTGGAATGAGATTTTTCTTAGATTACAGATGGTGACAGCTCATTTCTAGAAGTTCTTAGATGACTAAGAATGTAACCAATGCATTGGAAGAGCTTTAGAGGCCTTTTTGGGGGAAATTGAGTTGTTTAGGTGCCTAAATGGGTGATTATGACTTATCACCTTGGTAAAAATATTAATTAGGACCTGATAAAACTATCAAACCTTAAATTTTCATTGAATTTGATAGTATATATCTCATTTTTTTGTCTCAAAGGTTAGCAAGTCAGGAAAATCAAAGTTTTGGCAAAGTAAGTAAATGAACCCAAAAAGGTTAAGAAACTTTATATAAAACTTTGGTAACATAAAAAAACATATTTTGAGGTGTATGTAAGGTTAGTAGGTGATATAAATAGTAAATAAATCTCAAACATCTCAACATGGACAAAACACTCTTGCACACAGCTCAACCAAGCAATCTCAAATTCAGGCCTAGTTGGTGAATGAGAAGAACGAATGAGGAGGGATCGGGAGGTTTTATGATGACATTGTGAGATTTAATGAGGTATGAAAAATCATGAGACACCATCCCATCGATGATAGATCAGTCAAAATGGACAAAACTAATAAGATACATGCGAAGCATATTAGACCTCGAAGTAACCTATAGAAATTTGGGGGTTGAACTATGCTTCTAGCTCCTAGAGAATATTTTATCTAGATGGAACATGTTAATGGGATGAATTTAGACATGTATAATCCATTATGATGTATGGAAATACATGGCAAAGTCAATTTTAGACTTTAAGACACATTTTGCCTACATGAAATAGAGAAACAAGCTCTATATCATAGATTTGAATACTCATATATTCTTCGAGGATGTACATGAAGTCCAAAGGATTTTACAAAGGTTAGTATGGGTCTTTGTAATAATGTTTGTGGAATTATTTGGTAGTTCTAATTTCAAGGTTTTAGGAACTAATCTTAAATATAAAATGGACTTAAAACCCTACTAAACCTTGGATAAGGATCTAAGTGTAAAAATAATCATGGAAACCTACTCAAATGGGACAAAATGATAAGTAAAGTGATTAAAGGTTGTAGAGTATTATTTGGAGCTCATCCTTGTCAATGTTTTTACTACCCTACTTATATGAACATGGTATAGAATGGCTTTATTTGACTATTTTATGAATTGTGTAGGTTGTAGGGACTTTTAAGGAATGAAATCAACTTTGGGAGGAATATATGGACTTATTATAACTAAATATGGTCATTTAATGCCTTAAAAAATTCCTAACTATGCCTACCAAAGATCTCATCTTAGCCAGTCAAAACTAACATAGTGAACATGATAGTGAAAAGGGTGAAAACTTCAAGTGAAGATCTTTTTAATGTGTGACTGATATCTCTAAGGACATAGAGAATGTTGAAAAGTGTCATCAACTTAATTTTATGAATTTTAATTTAAAAATAATGCATTATGGAAGCCATGTGTGGAATGTGTGTGGAAGAAGAGTTTTCTTAGATTACAGATGGTGATGGCTCGTTTCTATAAGTTCTCAGATGACTAAGAATGTAACCAATGCATCAGAAGAGATTTAAAGGCTTTTTTTGGGAAAATTGATTTGTTGAGGTGCCTAAATGGGTGATTATTACTTATCACCTTAGAAAAAATATTAATTGGGACCTAATAACACTATCCAAACATTAAATTTTCATTGAAATTGATAGTATATATCTCTTCTTTTTATCTCAGAGGTTAGCGAGTCAGGAAGATTAATGTTTTGAAAAAGCAAGGAAATAAAGCCAAAAAGGGTAATAAACTTTATATAAAACTTTTGTAATAACAAGAATTTTTTTTTATGGTGTATAGAATGTTAATACGTGATATAAAATAATAAATCAATCTCAAACATCTCAAAATAGATAAAACACTCTTGCACACAACTCAACCAAGCAATCTCAAATTAGGCCTAGTTGGTGAATGAGAAGAAATAATGAGGGATTGGGAAGTTGTATGATGAATTTGTGATATTTAATGAGGTATGAAAAATAATGAGACACCATACCATCCATGAGAGATCAGTTAAAATGGATAAAAATAGTAGGATACATGCTAAGCATATTAGGCCTTAACGTAACCTAGAGTAAATTAGGGATCCAACTATGCTTCTATCTCTTAGATAA
Organism: Torreya grandis; assembly: GCA_037957365.1. Classification (NCBI taxonomy): domain Eukaryota; kingdom Viridiplantae; phylum Streptophyta; class Pinopsida; order Cupressales; family Taxaceae; genus Torreya; species Torreya grandis. Next base: position 582,936 of record JARHVA010007219.1, read on the forward strand.
TTTTTTATCTAGTTGTAAAATTTTCATGGGATGAATTTAAACATGTATAAGCCATTAGGATGAATGGAAATCCATGGAAAAGTTAATTTTATACTTTAAGACACATTTAGCCTACAGGAAATAGAGAAACAAGCTCAATATGATATATTTGAATGCTCATATATTCTCTGAGGATGTGCATGAAGTCCAAAGGAGTTAAAAAAGGTTAATATGGGTCCTTGACATAATGATGCATTTGTTACTATAATGGGAAAAAATGATAATTAAAGTGATTGAATGTTGTAGAGGATTATTTATGGATCATCTTTGTCAATTTTTTTGCTACCCTACTTATATGAACATGGTATAGAATGGCTTTGTTTGACTATTTTATGCATTGTGCAGGTTATAGGGACTTTCAAGGAATTAAATAAACTTTTGGAGGAATATATGGAATTATTATAACTCAAAATGGTCATTTAATTCCTTACAAAAATACTAAGTATGCATACCAAAGATCTCATCTTAGCCAGTCAAAACTAGCATAGTGAACGTGATATTGAGAAGGGTGAAAACTTGAAGTGAAGATATTTATAAGGTGTTATTGATACCTATAAGGACATAGAGAATGTTTAAAATTGTCATCCAATAAATTTTATTAATTTTAATTTAATAATAATGCATTTTGGAAGCCAAATGTGCAAGGTGTGTGGAAGAAGAGTTTTCTTAGATTACAAATGGTGATGGCTCATTTCTAGAAGTTCTTAGATGATTAAGAATGTAACAAATGAATCATAAGTAATTCATGTAACCCTTACCTCTTATTTTAATCATTATATATTCCCCTAGTAAATTTTGGGATGTTCAAGTAGGTCTGAATGATGAAGATAATATTTTGAGCTAGCACAACAAATTTCATGCCACTTTCCAAGAGTTTCATATCTCTTATGGACACTTGTACTTCCTAAACATTCATGGTCAATTTAAAATATATTTTTCCTGCATATGTAACATTTTTTATAAAATTTATATGTTTCCAAGTGACCTTTGGACTTCCCTTATCTCACCCCTTTCCAAAATGCTATAAGTAGTGACTTTTTTGGCACTTTTAGGAAGCCTCCATTGGTTAATTATGAAACCTTAGAAAATTTAGTATTTGAGTGACTATTGAATAAATAAACAAGTGAATTTTCCTACTTACATGTTACATAATTGAGTTTGGTTCCAAATCTTGTTGATCTTGTCTAGTAAAAGATGGTCTTTTCTAGCATGTTTTCTTTGATTATCCACCAAGTATGCAAAAGAGTAAATGTTACAGGTAAATGAAATGTTATTGTTATTTCTTAGTATATGAGAGTTTTATAAGTGGTTTATGAATTTATTATTCAAATGATATATTGGGACAAGCATACCCCCAATTTTTTGAATTGGGACCCTTGAGAAATCGTAAATATAAATCATGTAAATTTTAGAATGCAAAGTCTATTGTAGAAGTTTGAAGGCCATCCACTTTTTTTAAGTAGATATTATAGGGTTTAATTATGTTATAATATGGAATAAATATGCTAATAATTTTCATTGGGATCTTACTTATAGGTTCCATGGTGTGTACTCCTAGGGAGTCTATGTTTCAAAACCCTAGCAAACCCTCGATTTAAATTTGAATAGAAGAAGGAGCCCAAATTGGTGGGAAAACATTTTAAAAATTAATTTAGGGACTTAAATTATGAAACAAATGTTCCTATTTAAGTCATGTTTTTAAACACAACTTGACTAAGAAACTTGAACCCTTTAATAATTACTTTGTCTCACTAAAAAGTTCCTAATAACCTAGTTAATGTTCATCTGTAGGGTCCCCTTTAATATTTATTGGATTAATACTAAGAATTTAATACTAAGGCCATGATGTATTTATTAATACAATCATTACCTTAGTCTTATATTTTTAATCCTATGTTTTTCTTATGTCCCACAATCTTAACATTAACTTCCTCATACTTTGCAGGATCTTACGGCTATCACTTTGTTGCTAGATTTGATCTAATGGCATGAAGATGAACTAAAATTTGGATTAAACAACATGCATATTTAGTGATTTTGTGATATGTTATTTATCATGGGAATTTATTGGATATGCAAAGTTTAGCTAAAAATTCAAAAATGCCATAGGGAACACAAAAGATGGACATATGGTGCCATTAAATATGAGGATTAAAAGGAAGAGGGACCCACTTGACAACATATCCAATAAAAATAAAGGGTTTGGATCATGATCAATTGATATCGCTTCATCATAGGACTTGATCTGATGGAGTGAAGTAACACCCCCTAGGAAGCTCCATGGGAATGCCAAGTGGCACCCTCACATTTGACACTAAAGGTTTTAATGAAATTAAAATTGGTGTTCACATGACCATCACCTAAATTGGCAAAAGGGAAAACTTGATCCCTGAGCAACCATCAAATTTAAGTACATTAGAATGAAAATCTCATTGGAATAAAATTTACATTTGCATGACCATTGATAGATACTTACAAGAGTGTATTTGATAGCCATGAGACCCATAAATTTTAAAGCAATGAAATATCTTACTTAAGGGTTCAAATAACATCCTAAAATCCTATTTTAATTGGGAAATGACCCTAAAAGATAAGGAAAAAATTCAAAATATGTTCATAATGGAAGGCTTCAACCTAAAACACAATGATATATACCAAGCCTAAGTATATACCTTGAGACTCGAATTACATTTAACATAATGGACCTCAAATCATGAACTCACCTTATTGATAGGACCGAAACTCCCCAAAGCTCTGACATGACATGTCAGATTTAAGAGCACACGTGATTACCAATGTATAAGTAACTAAACATGCAGAATAACCAGAAGAGCAAATAACTATCAATGAGAAAACACACAGAATATGAGAGGCAACACACAATTGTATTCAACTCATTACAAAGGAATTTAAAACAAAGAGGTGGCACTCTTTCTCCCACTTTGTGGGCTTACAATAAACTTCCCTCTAGAGTAATCATCTCTCATAGGTCACAACACACAGCTAACACAAGCTGTCCTTCACCTCATTGTACATCTATACAATCAAGTACACAACCGTACTCCAAGTAGATCTCTCCATGATCCTGCTGATGTATTGTTGTCACCTTGGATCTAGCTACCCCGTTGATCTCCTTTTTGACCCTCGCATCCACACATCCCTACATATCAAAACCTGATCTTACTTATACACACATGGGGAATCCTACTTGATTCCACCATGGGAAGAACTCTCCAAGCTTCACATAGCTCTTCTCCAAATTCTCCACTTAATAATATAGCCCATGAGTCTATTATATAGATCTCATGCATACACTGATTAGACTTGCGGCTCAAGACTTCGAACAAGCCTTTAACATGCAAACTCTGCGTTCACTTAACTGACTATTCGTCAATAGCAGTTTAGACTGCTACAGGTGACCGACGTTGGTCCCTACCCTCCTGGAGGTGACCGACGCCGGCTGATCCTCTGGTGATGCAGATTTCCCTTCTGCATCTCCTGACCGACGTCGGTGTGGCCTACCGATGCTGGCAACTGCATATGCCAAAAACCTTCCTATTTGCCTTAAGGTGTAGCTTTTAGCTCCACACCCTAACAATCTCCCACTTGGAGATAAAGAGCTACACCTGTACCCAAAACCAGTACTCTATCCAATCTGCATCCTGGCTTGTATTCCTCTTCAAGCTCCCACTTGAAGACAACCCACCACACTCCTTGTGGTGATAATCCTGTGCCTAATTTTCTCCATTCTCATTGTACCATCTTCTGCCTTGCTATACTCCCACTCAAACAACAACCCCTGTGATTAACCTGTAATCAACAAACACTTAATAGATCTGGGACATCTGTTAGTCAAAATCACTCTAAGAATGTCCAACCTCGCTCTGATACCAATTGATAGGACCGAAACTCCCCAAAGCTCTAACACAACATGTCAGATTTAAGAGCACACATGATTACCAATGTATAAGCAACTAAACATGCGGAATAACTAGAAGAACAAATAACTATCAATGAGAAAACACACAAAATATGAGAGGCAACACATAATTGTATTCAACTCATTACAAAGGAATTTACAACAAAGAGGTGGCACTCTTTCTCCCACTTCATGGGCTTACAGTAAACTTCCCTCCAGAGTAATCATCTCTCATAGGTCACAACACACAGCTAACACAAGCTATCATTCACCTCATTGTACATCTGTACAATCGAGTACACAACCGTACTCCAAGTAGATCTCTCCATGATCCTGCTGATGTATTGTTGTCACCTTGGATCTAGCTACCTCGCTGATCTCCTTTCTGACCCTCGTATCCACACATCCCTGCATATCAAACCTGATCTTACTTATACACATATGGGGAATCCTACTTAATTCCACCATGGGAAGAACTCTCCAAGCTTCACATAGCTCTTCTCCAAATTCTCCACATAATAATACAACCCATGAGTCTATTATATAGATCTCATGCATACACTGATTAGACTTATGGCTTAAGACTTCGAACAAGCCTTTAACATGCAAACTCTGCATTCACTTAACTGACTATTCATCAATAGTAGTTCAGACCACTATAGGTGACCGACGTCAGCTGATCCTCTGCCGATGCTGGTTTGCCTTCTGCATTCCCTGACCGACGTCAGTGTGGCTTGCCGACGCTGGTGACTGCATACGCCAGAAACCCTCCTGTTTGCCTTAAGGTGTAGCTTTTAGCTCCACACCCTAACACTTATAAACACTTATAGATCACCATCCCGTGATGAACCTACTTTGAGCATGGTTCATGGCATGTGACATAGATATTTTGGCATAATGTTTTCATGTTGTTAAACATAATGTAAACCTTAACCTAGAATATTCATACCTTGCCCCCCTTTTTTACCACTTAGGTTTAAGCCAATAGCCTAAGGTTTGTCCAGTACTTAGTAAATGTAAAACAAACCTTATGCCAAGGAATGTAAGCCTAAGACTTAACTTTAATAATGATTTAACTTAATAATTTGGCATTTTTTAGATCATATGGTTCATTCCTTCTCATTATATTTGATCTAATGGTGTAAAGGTGACCCAATGACTTTTCAAAAGCTTGTAAACTCATTATATAGCCGCTACCCATTCGATGATCAATTGACCAAAAGATTTAGAACATAATGGAAATATGTAAACACTCCAAATTTTAAAACCCTAGGGCTTAAGACCAGTGGACCAATCAAAGATAAGGACCTAGATTACAATAAAAATTTCTCAACAATCTAATATTTTGATTAAATGGAGAAAAAAGAAGGAGGTATTTTGAAATACCAATGGCTAGTGTTCAAATGGAATTTATGAAAAATGAAATGGAGGATCCAAACTAGTGGCACATAAAGTCCACAAAACCATAAAATGACAAAACTAAAGATCTTGTGGGCTCCAAAACATAAAGGTATAAAGTCAAAGTTCCAAATAAAATATAAAAAATGTATAAGCCAAATCTTGGATATCTTTTACCATTAAAGCTCCAAAACCTAGACCCTAAATAAAGGCAACCTAAATGGATCTAATTTGTTACAATTCAATCAAGATATAGCTAAATTGTGTTTCTAAGCATGAGAGAGAAATTTTAAGGATCTTCTACAAACTAGCATGAAGAATTAGCAAAAAATAGAGACCATGATAGATAGTAGATAGAAATTTAAGGAAGAGTTTAAGCTTTATTTAATGACTGATAGTAAGGGTTGGGTGTTTAAGGATACAAAATTAGACCTTGTACTATTAAACATACATAACATTAGGAGTTAGTCTGAGCTTTTCTTCATGATAGAATAATTACAGCCCATCTCAAGGGAAGAGCAGAGAAATGCCACCACTAACAGATGATACAATGACCTAGTTTTAATCCAAATGGCTAGCCTCCACCATGCCATGACAAAACTTGAGGTAATGCATTGAATTTATGTCCATTACCCCATTTTTTATTATATAATTGATGGTGAATGGATTATTAGGGAGGGGAACTCAAAAGATGTGTCATACATTTCCCCTTATTATTTTCGAAAAGTAATGAAATATCCCTCTTTCCCATGTGGACCTTCTCAAAATGAGAGAATAGACCAATTGCCACAACTTGGACTCCATCCTAAGACCTTAACTCCATCAAGGGCCTCACATATTTAGTACCCTTGATGTTAAAATCACTATTGTTTAGTTCAAAGGGGGCATTAGGGTGATTATGACCTTGTTGAACATAGCTTTTGGTTCCATTTCAACCACTTATGTAAATAAGGTTTCGGTCTCATATGTACACTTCTTGGTAAAATAAAAACATACCCCTCCAATTAGAGATTTGACCAGTATCTTTTTGGCCAAGAAATTCATTACCATTAATAAAATTAGCTCCAAATAATTCTACATGATGTCTTGTCTGCTTAATTCCATTCTCACTTACATCACCTTCCTTACCATTAAGAATTGTTCCCTAGAGTGTAAGACAACTATCTCAAACCACTACTCCAAGATGGACATCTTCAAGTACTCGATTCACATGCATTTTATCTATGATTACATTTTTTTAGCAATAGTTAAATCCATCATAGGTGTTTAAATGCCAAGGCTGCACCCCCTCATCAAGAGATAGGTTGAAATTATAGTGGATGTATAGTATTATTTTGATTGCATATTCATCAAGATAAAAGGAATCATGTCACAACCCTAAAAACTACCAGTGTATGTCTCAAATAAGCTTATTTAGCAAGATATTGCCTCCCAAATCATCCTTGGAATTGATAAGGCTTAGAAAGAGAATAGGAAATGTCTACTTCACCCCTTCCCCTTAGACATTGGGAAAACCATAATTAAATAACGGAAGCAAGTGGAGATTATGGTCACACATAGGAATTCATTTGGATTTCATCTAGATGAACTTAAAATGTGGGATCTAAGGAACAAGGTAAGAGATCATTTAAATGTTAATAAGCTCAATCTTGAGTATGTACACCAACTAGGTGTCCATAACACCATATACATTAGAGCTAAGAATTATGGGAAAGTATTGGCTAGAGTTTAGGGTCACAACATCAAGCTAAAGCATAAATTAGTTAGAGATGAAAATCCATCTAGGGAAACATGGAAAATGCACCACTTTTACTATCATTTACTACATGGACATCTAGAATAGCTCAAGAAAAATATTAGGTAGAGCAACCATAACAACCCCAACAATAGGTTGATCCAACTTAAGATGATCAAGGCAAAGGAAAGGAGAAGTTTGGATAAGTAATATTAGAAGAAAGACTTAGAGAAGTAACCTTACCTTCAACTAGGTAGTATAGAGCACCCTCTCTAATCCATTATGTTGACATGATAGCCTTGGAGCTATAAGAAACCCTTGATGGTGCTCTCAAGGAACTTGTGGAGTCTTATGGATCAAGAAGAGGAGAGGACACTTCAATAGAGCCCAAGAAAGATATAGGTAAAGAACTTGTCCTAGTGGCCTCTAATGAAAAGAGGAAGGAAAAATTGGCCTTGGTCCTAGTAAAACTAAGGAAGAAACCTAGATTGACCTTTGCTCATCCCACTAGTGAAGTCAATATCTTCAATGATGAATTTCCAATCCATGGACCAGTCATTCTTAACTAGTTCATCTATGGGAAATTACAAAAGATCCCATCTCTCTCCCACTTATGGGCTATAACAAAGGTTGGTGTGGTTGTACATGATGATGTGAATCCTAAGATATAATACATAATAAAGGGATATGAAGAGAGAAAAATCATGGTCTTTCAAGGCTTAGAAACTAAGAATATTGATTCTCTAGGAGAATTTACTAGTTCAAGAGTGGATTTACTAGAGCCTCCCCAGTTCAAAGAACCAATTACCATAATTCATTTCAATTATGAGACAATAGGTTAGAAAGGATAAAAATAAGGATGGCCACGGTTGGGATAGAATAATTCACCTTTCAAAAGGTGGATCCTTTTATAGGTTTGACCCCTGTTAAAGGACAATAGCTTGGTGAAGATTTAATACATGAATAAGATATGGAAATCTTGATGGAAGCACATTCACAACAAGCTAAGGTTGGAATCTATGGACTAAAACAAGGGATCTAAAATTTGTAAAAGGAGAAGGAGAACTTGTGAACTTAAGCAATATTGTTAATACTAGATGCCATGATTAAGATGCTTGATGACTCATTCTATGATATGTTTTAGGCATTAAAGTCAATAAAGATGATCCATAGTGCATTAGAAGACCAATATGCATTGGCCAAGGACCTAGTCATACAATGATAGGCCTTAGAGGATAAAATTATCTAGATCCTCAACATTCAAGCAAAGAAGTAGTTCCCAAAATTTAGAACCATAAGTATGGGACACCTAAGAATAATCTTGGGGATTGTTATTGATAAAGTTTAAAACTTGAGTACCTGGCATACCAAGGTAATGAGGCTTTTAAAAGATGATAAAGGGCTCACTAAAATAATTAATCAACTTCTTGGCACCATGATTTTCAAGTGTACACAACCTAATACTCTTGGCCTCATTAGTGATGAAGAGTTAAAGTATAAATCCATTTTGGTGACCCAAGAAGTCCAAGGGAAAAGTAAAGGCCAGTCTGGAGAAGATAACAACAAGATCCTAGAAATGATATTCAATGTAGATGAGACGATCAATGAAGCTAAAAGCATCAATAAGGAATTAAAAAAATACCAAGAATTTGATGAGATTGAAAACCAAGAGGATGAGTGCATCATGAGGCCTATTGTGGATCTTGAACTAGTTGATAAGCAATATCAGAGGGCTATGAATCTGATCTAGTAATAAATAGGGGCCCCACCAACAAGTTAAACAATATTCTATTCTAATATAAATTAGGTGGTATTCTATAATAGACTATTCCATTTTAAAGTCATGTGATAGTTTTTTATCATATTTTCCTATAAGTCAGTATGACTTATAAAACTACATGTACTATAGACCTTATAAGGATATTTGTCCTTACTTTTGTATACCTATATTTTGTAGTTGACTGGTACACTACCTATTCTTCCTATAAAGGCATGTATGAATATTGTAAAAGGGAGAGATTTTTTAGAAAATTTTTATAAATGAAGCAAATAATAGAATGAAGTAATTTTTTAGGGATTGTCCATTTTGATGTGTTAATTACTAAATGTATCTTTTTCTCTCAATTGCTAGTAGAAGTCTTGAATTTGAATAGTATTTTTTAATTATGAATAACATTATTTTATCATAGAGTTTCTAATTTGTGTTTATGATAAATTAGCTGAGATATCTTAAGTTCTACTTCATTTCATTTTGATCTATATTGAGATGTGAAATAGCTATTTGATTATGGTAGTAAATCCCTAAAGTAGACCTAGTTCTTACATGTGATTCTTGAAAGTTTTCTTCTGAAGTTTGCTTGATATATAATGAGGTTTGAGTTTAGGATATTTTGCATTATATATTTTTTAAATTTGTACTTAGTTACCATTAATACTTTGTCATAATTTTCATGACCAAATTGGAAATCACTTATTTCTTTTCTACCCTACCCTTCTCTTTGCTCTTTTTTTACACCATGATCACTTTAGTTTTATCCAGATTATAAATATCCATTTAAATTAGTTTTTAACACAATAAAGGAACATAATCAACTAAGTATCAACAAATATTCATAAGATAATGAACCAAGGTGGCTCCCAACTACCAAGATTGTATAAATATTGAGGAAAAATTATCTTATTTTGCTAGTATTTTGCCACAGACAACTAGATTCTCAAAACTTGAAACTCATGCTTTGAATTTTATAAATTATAAAATGAGAAGTGTTCTTTGAACACTAAGGGCACTAGTGTATAACTTAGAAGCATCAATAGGATAACTCCCACTAGTGCTAGAAGGAGGGCCTTCTTCAAACTTTTGGTGATCTTAGTTTACTTTACCTCAAAGATCGCTATATATTTGTGTTTTGAGTAAATTACTTGATTAGGATATATAAATATCATTGATATTTATTTTTTTAAACACATATTTGGTGTTTCCTTGGGTCTTATTTAATAATTAGTACTTGTCACTGGTAAATTTGGCTTTAGCTTTGAAAATCTATAGTATCTAAGGTTAAAATGGTTCATTTTGATCAAAGGTGGGCATATCTTGCATAGATATGAGTTCCTTTAAGTCTTAGACTTGTAAATATATACCATACTTATGTAGTTGAGTGTATCTTTGAGCAAATTTAGTCAAAGATCAACATCCTTTGCAATTCTTCATGCCACCTTTACAAAATGAGCTCAATGTATAGGTTTAATTCTTATTACTTATAAAATTTAACTTGACACATCATATTTTATATAATATCTTCAAATTTCAAGCTAGAATTTCCAAGGATCAATACAATATCACACTTAGAAACCAAACAACCTTTACTTGAACTTGAGCTTCATATAATGGCCAGACATGATAAAGGTACATGTAATATATCTAAATCTCTTCCAACTTCACCAATTTATGGTACCTATGTCTTCAACCATCATTCATTTATGTCATGGTTAGGGGATTCATTAACTAGTATGCTAGGGGTGGTTCATGATCTTCTAAGAAACCCTGATAACTATCTACCTACATTTAGTCCAATAGGTGTAGTGACTGTTGAGGAACATATAAAGTCTTTTAGGGATACTTTAATATTACTTAATGTTGTATATGAATATGTGGCTTATAGGTTATTTCCATTTACATTTAAATATGTTTCTTATAAATGGTTCTTAAATTTTCTTGATAACTAGATCATAGTTAGAATGATTTTTATAATGCCTTTATTGATCAATTTGCTAAAATAATTAGTTCTTATGTTATTTACCACTAGTTCACTACTATTAGAGGTGATGCCAGTGAGCCCATTATGTCCTTCAATGTTATATTTCAAAAGATGTATAGCAAGACCATGGATCCCTATAGGCCCAATGATATCCTAGCCCTATAAATCTACAAAGATGGGTTATATCATATGACCTTTGTGTTCCTAAGGAGGTCCATCTCAGTTATAGCTTCATTATCCCAAGCCTATTTTGAATTAGTGATCATTAATGATAAAATGAAACCACAAGGAAAAATGGCTTATTTAGTCCCAATTGTGAAGCCACACCTACTTATGATGAAATTATTCCAAATAATAATCAAAATCTCCTAGCCTGAAACCAACTCCCAAATCTGATCCAATTGCCATTAAGTTATGTAGCTCCAAATCAAAGTATGGGATTCTTGACTAATCCCAATAATGGATACATCTGAAGTGACCGAAGGGCTTTGGTACCATCTACTAATAATAACCATGTACATAATTCTAAAAATACCAAAAATGATAAGGAGTCCATCTTGATAATGGTTCAAAAATTAAGCAGTTATTTTCTTTAGTTTCAAAAACAAGTAGGAAATATCAAAGGGTACCTTGGTAGGAATTTCTCATTCCAAAGGTTTAACAGGCCAAATAACATATTTTAGAATGATAGTTTTCATAATAATAAATCTAGTGAACCATCTACAAGTAACAATAATATGGACATTAATCTTACTAATATTACATTGCTTGACTATTATATGGTACATTCTATAGCCAAGCATGGGGAAATTGACTTTATAGAATTATGAAAATCCTTTGAGGCCTTCTAGAAAGAGATGGAGACATTTAAAGTAGTCCCTAGAAAATAAATTGGTCTAATCACCTCAATATCTAAGCCATTTGAGAAAACCTTCATGGTGGACACCTTTGATTTCCCCTTTCAAGAGGAAAATGAACCTGATGAGATCCTTGAGGAGATCTAATCCTTTTAACAATTCTTAAAGAAGACCTATCCCTTGAGGAATATATAATAGAGGCATCCCCTAACTAGCTCAACACTTCTAGACAACCTTTGAACTCCTCCTGACACCTCTTCAAGAAACAATCTAGAGCCACTGAAAGGGAGTACTTCTAAATCCAATGTTGATATTCTTAGTCCTTCTGGCAAAACTAGTTATAACATAGTTGAGGACATGAAGAAGTTAAATACATGTATCACCATTGTAAAAGGAATATATTTTTGAGTATATTTTTATACTTGAATAAATTAATATGATCAAGGAATTCTACAAATATTTTCCATTTTTATGTGTTAATTGCTAAATGAAGCTTTTCTCTCAATTGTTAGTAGAAGTCTTGAGTTTGAATAATATATTTGAGTTCTAAATAGCATTATTTAATCATAGAGTTTATAATTTTTTATTGAGCTAAATTATCTAAAATATCTTAGGTTCTATTTCATTTCATTTTGCTCTGTATTGAAATGTCCAATAGCAATTTGATTATGGTAGTAAATCCGTAAAGTAGACCTGGTTCTTACCTATGATTATTACAAGTTTTCCTTTGATGTTTTCTTGATATATATTCAAGTTTGAGTTTGTGATATGTTTCATTATATATTTTTTAAATTCATAATTAATTACCATTAATACTTTGTCATAATGCTTAGTACCAAAATTGGCAATCACTTATTTCTTTTCTGCCCTACCTTTCTCTTTTCTCTTTTTTTACACCATGATCACTTTAGTTTTAGCCACATTATAAATATCAATTTAGATTAGATTTTATCATAAGTAAGGAATGTAATTCACTAAGTACCAAACAATATTCACAAGAGAATAGACCAAAGTGTCTCCCAACTACGAAGATTGCATAAATATTGTGGAATAGTTATCATTCTCTGCAATTATTTCACCACAGACAACCAAATTGTCAAAACCTACAAATCATGCTCTAAATTTTCAAAATTCTAAAATTAGAAGTTTTATTTAAACAATAAGGTAAATGGTAGCACATTTATAATCATCAACAAGATAGCTCATGTTGGTGTTATAAGGAGGTCTTCATGATCAACCCTAGCTGGTAAATGTTCGGAAGGCATGTATAAACATTGAGAACTAAAAATTAAAAAAAATACCTACCCGATATAAAGATGTTATAGCATGGTCCTATGATGACCTAAAAATATTTGATCCAAAGGCCACCACCCATACTATACCCCTCAAAGAGAATTGTAAACTAGTTAGGTAGAAACAAAGGCTTGTAAACCCTATCTTAGAGCACATGATCTTCAAAGAAATGAAAAGACTTCTAGATGATAGGGTAATATTTCCCTTTAGGCACTCTAATTGGGTAGCCAATTTAGTGTCAATTAAGAAGAATAATGGTGATATTAGGCTCTATATATACTTCATAAATTTAAACAAAGCATTAGAAAAAGACAATTACAGCCTTCTTTCCCTAGACCAAGTAATTCAAGTATTTTTCAGATCAACTAAGATGTCCTTTCTTGATGATTTTCAAGGTTACAAATAAGTATTGGTTGATAGAGAGGACAAGATGAAGAAAACCTTCACAACAAAATTGGAAACCTTTGCCTACAAAATAATTCCCTTTGAACTCATCAATGTAGGGGCCACCTTCCAAAGAACTATGGACCATGCCTTCCAAGTCATGATTGGTAAGTGAATTATGATATACATGGATGATCTAATTTTTTTTATAGAAATAGGTAAGATCACTTCATACATTTACATCAAGTTTTTGAAAGATGTACAAGGTATGGCATATCTTTGAGCAATAAGAAGAGTATATTTTATGTGACTAAAGGGAAATTATTAGGTCATATTATAACTAAGGATGGGATCTCTATATATCCTAAAAGAGTTGAGGACATATATTTAATAGAACCCCAAAATAGTAAAAAAGAGCTAAATTCATTTTTTTGGAAAGATTAATTTTGTAAGAAAGTTCATTTTTGGTTTTAAAGAAATAGTCAAACCACTGAATAACATGCTAAAGAGAAATGCCAAGGTCATATGGAATGAATATTCTAGAAAAGCATTCAATGACATCAAGGAGGCCATTATTCAAGATCTAGTTCTTATAAGTCCTATTTTTTAAGGGACTTCTACCTCTATTCCTTTGCATCTAACCACACTATGGCTATAGTGTTAACTCAAAAAATTGAAGGGTGTGACCACCCAATTACTTTCATGAGTACCAATTTTAAGAATGTTGAGTTAAATTTTTCATTGATTGATAAATAGGCATATGCATTAGTCAAGGTAGTTAAAAAATTTAGGCATTACATCCCTATAAATAAGGTACATGACATCTTACTAGACCTTACCACCAAACTTATGTTAAGTTAGAGTGAATTGGGGGAATGTAGAGGTAAATGGATGTCAATCTTGTAGAAATATGACTTAGAGATGAAAATGACATATTTGGTAAGGTGCCAAGGTTTGATTTATATGCTTTCTTATACTAAACCTAGACTAAGTATTATGCTGGTGGATTAACAAAAATTTCAATCTAGTGAGTGGTATGACCCAATCATACATTTAATAATTAATGGAATTTGTCTTATAGGTCTATCTAGGGAGAAAAAGAAGGTTTTGAGGCTAAATTCAGCCCAATAAATTAAGTATGGGATCTTATATAGGAATAATTTTGAAGGAATATACATGAGATGTGTTTCATAAGAAGAAGGGACCCAAATCATGAGCACCTTTCATGAAAAGTGAGGTAGTGGGCATCCATCTAGGAAAACCATAACCCATAAAATTCTTAGGGAAAGATATTATTAGATAATTATTTTTAAGTATTCTAAAAAACATGTAAGAGAATGTCATTCATGCCAAATTTTAGCACCAAGGATCCAAAGGTAGAAATGCCTCTACAACTACTCATGATTGACAAACCCTTTACTCAATAGGGGTTAGACTTTATTGGTGTAATTAGCCCTAACTCATCTGAAGGTCACAAATATGTCCTTACCACCATATACTATTATATAAGGTGGATTGAGGATATAGTTACCAATTAATGAAAAACTAAGGAATTGATGAACTTAATAGAAAAAACATCTGTACTAGGTTTGGGACCCTAGTATCTCTAGTATGTGATAACAGATCTTCCTCTATATCCATAGAGATGACCAAATGGGCTTATGATGATGGTATCACTATCAACTTTGCATCCAAACATTATCTCCAAGGGAATGGAGTCTTTGAGTTAACAAATAAGAACCTAATGAAGGAAATCAAGAAGTCCACTGAAGACAAACCCAGAACTTGGTACAAGATCCTTAAATTTTCACTTTGGGTTGATAGGATAAGAATAAAAAAAGCCTCAATATCTCCACCA
The DNA here is from genome assembly GCA_037957365.1 of Torreya grandis. Lineage (NCBI taxonomy): Eukaryota > Viridiplantae > Streptophyta > Pinopsida > Cupressales > Taxaceae > Torreya > Torreya grandis. Next base: position 598,174 of record JARHVA010007219.1, read on the forward strand.
TTCCTATTGGTATATGGACAAGAGACCATCTTTTGTATCACTCTCATGTTTCCCACATATAGATTTATGCAAGAATACATGGAGGAGACCCAAGAGCTAGCCAATTCTAGATTGTTGGATATAATTCAAATAAAAGATGCAAAGGAGAAAGCCTTTGATAAATTTAGATGACATAAAACAATAATAAATATATAGTTTGATAAAATATCCAAAATCAAAGCATTTAGATAAGCATACTTGGTTATTCTTTGGGACAAAGCATATGAGCCTAAGGTAAAACATGCAAAATTCACACCCTTGTGGATTGGCCCATAACAGATTGTAGAAACATTGGCCAATAATACCTTCAATCTCAAATTATTTCAAGAAGGATAATTTACACTACCCAACAATGGGTAGTACCATAAGCACTATTTATCTACTACCCCTCCTGGGGTCTTCATGAGGTAAACTATAAGATGATTAGATTAGTGTAGGTAGGCTAGTTAGTTTCCCTTTAGTTCTTTCCTTCTTGTAACTTGTTTGTATATAGGTATGTATATATTTATTTAATTCCTTTTACTTCTTATTGTGTTTTTATTTCCTATTTTCTTGTTCCTTGATTCCAATAAATCCCTTGTGATAATATTGATCTTAGAAGTTATGAAGTATACTTAAAATATCCCCCCTAATTTAGGAATGAAGTTATGAATCCCATACATAGAGTAACCATATCTTTGAAATATAAATCATGATGTTATATCATAGAGAAATTAGTAGAGACCAAGGAAAAGGTTTGTCACTCCATAAGGCCCCAACCATTATCTTGACCTCAAATTGTTTTTAAGAAAACATGAACTGGTAGGAAAAAGGTATAAATTGTCATGATATGACCACACTAACACTTAATAAACATCCTTGCTTGGGAATAAAGTTGTAGCCATAGGCAATTTTCCAAAGATCAAATACTTGGCTAAATCCTAAAACCTAGCTATCCTAGTTCCTAACCTTACTAAAAAAATTAAGACCTAAAAAATTAAAAAATTAGGATATAATGCAAAATCTAAAGCTTTCAGGTAAAGGAGATTCTATAAACCTCCATCAAGGATATGGATGTTTGACTGGCAATGGAGTAAGGCCATGAGTGGAGCCAAATGCATTTCTATTAGGGATATTGATGACTCTCTAGTAGTAAAATGTGTAGTCCTTTCCTAAGTTAAAGGCATGGTTCTTGACGAACATCTTATCTTGTTATATGTCAATGTAAGTGATTAAATAAATGAAACCTAGAAGTTGTTTTTTAAATCCCATGGATGACCTAGTCAGTGATGAAATAAATGTATGTCTTGATATTTGACCTTAAGCCTACAAGTTCAAGGTTTTTTTTAACCATAATATAGTCTAGATGGTGGTTTTGATCAAGTGAAGTTGATGACCTAGTCATTTTCCTAATTTAGAGTCTCTAGGTTCTAACATTTTGCTATGTTTCTCCTATGAGTCACCATTTATTGGGACCAACATACCCCCATTTTCTTGAATTAGGACTTGAATATAAAGCATGGAAATTTTAGAATGTCAAAGTCTATTTTAGAGGTTTTAAGGCCACCCACTTTATTTAAGTATAGCTTATATGGTTTAATTATGTTTCAATATAGACTAATTATGCTAATAATTTTCATTAGGCTCTTAGTTTTAGGTGTGTACTCCCAGGGAGTCTATGTTACAAAACCCTAGTAGACCCTCAATTTAAATTTTAATAAAGGAAGGAGCCCAAATTGGAGGTAAAATATTTTAAAAATCAATTTAGGGACTTAAAGTATGAAACGCATGTTCCTGGTTAAGTCATATTTTTCAACACAACTCGACTAAGAAACTTGATCTCTTTAATAATTACTTTGTCTCCCTAAAACGTTTTGAATAACCTAGCTAATGTTCATTTGTAGGGTGCCTTTTAATATTTATTGACTTAATCCTATGACATTAATACTAAGTCCACAACGTATTTATTAATACAATCATGACCTTAGTCTTAGGTTCTTAAGCCTATGTTTTTTATGTCCCATGGTCCTAATGTTAACTTCATCATATTTTTCAAGATCCAATAGCTATCACTTAATGTCTAGATTTGATACAATGGTATGAGGATGACCTAAAATTTAGATTAAACAACATGTATCTTTGGTGATTTGATGATCCTCACTTTATCACAGGACTTGATTAGATGAAGTTAAGTGCAACTAAAAATTTAAAAGGCTATAGGGAGCTCAAAAGATCGACACATAGTGACATTAAATGTAAGGATTAAAAGGAAAAAGGACCCACTTGACACCATAACCAATAAAAATCAAGGGCCTAAATCATGATCAACTATTTTCATGTCATCATGACACTTGATCCAATGGAGTGATGTAACACTGAGACCCTAGGAAGCTCTGCAAGAATGCTACATGACACCATCACATTTGGAACTAAAGGTTTTACTGAAATTAAAATTTATTCTCATACACCCATCACATAAAATGAAACACTTATTTTTTTTAACTTGATGTTCACATGATTGTCAATAACCACCTATAAGCGTGTATTTGATGGCTATGAAACTATCAATTTTAAACCAATGAAATATTTTACTTTAGGGTTAAAATGGCATCCTAAAATCCTATTTTAATTTGGAAATGAGCCAAAAATCTACGGAAAATGCTCAAAATATGTTCATAATAAAAGGCTTAGACCTAAAAATCAATGATATATACCAAGCCTACATCTATGCCTTGAGTCTCACATTACATTTTCCATAATTGACCTCAAATCATGAACTCACCTTATAAACACATGGATATCATCATCCCATGTTTAACCTAATTTGAGCATCATTCATGGCACATGACATAGATATTTTGGCCTAATGTTTTCATGTTGTTGTTAAACACAATACAAACCTTATCCTAGAATATCTATACCTTACCCCCTTTTTTACCACTTAGGTTTAAGTCCCTAGCCTAAGGTTTGTCTATTACTTATTAAATACAAAATAAACATTAGCCTAAGGAATGTAATCCTAATACTTAACTTTAATAATGATCTAACTTAATGATCAAGTATTTTATAGATCCTACAGTTCATGCCTTATTGCTAGATTTTATCCAATGACATGAAGGTGACCCGATGACTTTTCAAAATCCTGTAAGATCACCATGTGGATGATACCCATTTGATGATCAACTAACCAAAATATTTATAGCATGATGGAGATATGTAAACACACCAAGTTTTTTAATCATAGGAATTAAAACAAGTAGACCAATAAAAGATAAGGACTCAGATCATAATCAATAATTCACACTAATCGAAGATTTTGATGTAATACATTGAAAGGAAGGAGACATTTTATAAATACCAATGGATAGTGTTCAAATTTAATTTATGAAAAATGCTATGAAATATCCAAACCAGTGCCACATAAGCTCCACACAAGTAGAAAAGGACAAAATTGAAGATTTTATGGGATTTAAAACACAAAAGTATAAAGGTAGAGGTCTAAATCAAATCTAGAACATGTATAATACAAAGCATAGATATCTCACACCTTTAAAGCTCCAAACCCTAGACCCTACATAAAGGTAACCAAATAGATCCAATTTGTTGCAATCCAATTAAGAGATCGCTATATTATTTTTCTAATCATGAGAGAGCTTTCGCAAGGATCATCTACAAACTAGTGCGAGTAATTTTCAATATATAGAGACCATGGTATCTATAAGACAATGATTGAAGGAAAAGTCTAGGCTTTATTTGATGACTGATAATGAGGTTTAGGTGTTCAAGGATATATAATTAGATCTCATAGTATTTAACATCCACGACATTAGGAATTGGTCTAAGCTTTTCTTCATGATAGAAGAATTATAACCCATCTCAAGAGAAAAGTAGATAAATACCATCACCAATATAAGATATAATGACCTAGTTTCAATCTAGATGGTTGGCCTTCACAATGCCACTATAAAACTAGAGGTATCACTACATTGATGTCCATTCCCCCATTTTTGTTAATTGCAAAATTGATGGTAAATGTATTATTAAGGAGGAGAACTCAAAAGAGGTGGTATACGTTTCCCCTATTATTTTTGAAAAGTATTAAAATATCCCACTTCCCCATGTGGACCTTCCCAAAATGAGAGAATGGACCAATCACCATAACCTAGACTCCATCCTAAGACCCTAGCTCTTTTAAGGGCCTCACATCTTTAGAACCCTTGATGGAAAAATCCCTCTGATTCAATTTAGAGAGGGCATTAGGGTGATTATGACCTTATCAAATAGATAATTTGTTTTCCCTTTAACCACTTATGTAAATAAGGTTTGGGTCTCATATGTACACTTCTTATTAGAATAAAAACATACCCCTCTAATTAGAGATTTGATTAGTATATTTATGTCCAAGCAATTCACTTCCATAAAAAAATGACCTCCAAAAAATTTTACATGATGTATTACCTCCTTGATTCCCTTCTCACTTCCATAACCTTCCATATCATTAAGAATTGGTCCCCAAAGGGTAGGACAAATATCAAAAACCACTAATTTAAGTTGTACATCTTCAAGTACTAGATTCACCTGCAATTTATCTATGATTGTATTTTCCCAGTAATAGTTAAAGCCATCATAGGTGTTCTAATGCCTATAATCCACCCCCTCATAAATAGATAGGATGAAATGATATGGGATATTTTTTATTATCCTCATTACGTAGTAATTAGGATAGAAGGAATCATGTCACAATAGTATAGACTACTAGTATATGTCCTTAATAAGCTTACTGAATAAGAGATTACCTCCAAATTCATCCTTGGCATTGATAAGGATTGAAAGGAAAAGAGGAAAGGTCTTCTTCACCCCTTCCAATTAGACATTAGGAAAACCCTAATTAAAGTTTGGAAGTAGGTGGAAATTATGGTCACACATAGAAATTCATTTGGATTTCAACTAGATGAACTTAAAAAGTGGGATCTAATGAATAAGGTGGGAGATCATCTAAAGGGTAAGAAGCTAAAGCTTGGGTATGTACACCAAATAGGTATCCATGACACCAAAACATCAGCTCCAAGAACTATGGGTAAGTAATGGCTAGAGTTCATGGTCACAACATCAAGCTAGAGCATAGATTAGTCAGAGAAAATAAGATATCCATGGATGCATGGCAAATGCACCCCTTACAATATTGTTTACTACTTGGGCCATCTAGAATAGCTCAAGAGTAATTTTAGTTATATTAACCATAAAATCCCTAAGATTAGGTTGATCCAACTTAGGATGATCAAGGTAAAGCAAAGGATAAGGTTGGAGAATTAATATTAGAAGAAAAACTATGAGAAGTACCCTTACCTTCAACTAGGTAGTAGATCTAGTATGTTGACATGATAGCCTTGGAGAAAAAAGAGAAAGTTGAGGGTTCTCTCAAGGAGCTTGTAGATTCCTATGGCTCAGGAGGAGAAGAGGACCCTTCAATAGAGCTTAAGGAAGATACAGGGAAAGAACTTGTCCTATTGGCCTCCCATGAAAAGAGGAAGGTAAAATTGGCCTTGGTCTCGATAGAACCAAGGAAGAAATTTAGATTAACCATCAATCATCCCACTAGTGAAGTCAATATCTTCAATGATGAATTTACAATCCATGGACTATTCAATCCTAATTGATTCATCTATGGGAAATTGCAAAATATCTCATCTCTCTCACACTCATGAGCCATAATAAAGGTTGGTGTGGATTTACATGATGACATGAAGCCTTGGATAAAATTTATAATGAATTAATAGGAAGAGTGAATAATCATGGTCTCCTAAGGCTCATAAAGTAAGAATATTGATGCTTCAAGAGCATCTATTAGCTTAGGAGTGGAGTTCCTAGAGCCTCCCTAGTTCAAAGAATCAGTTACCATTATTCATTTCAATCCTGAGACAATAGGTTTAGAAAGGATAATAACCAAGATGGCCATGGTTGGGATAGAATAATTCACATTTAAAAAGGTGGAAAATTTTGTAGGTATGACCCATATTAAATGACAACCATTTTTTGAAGTTGTAATACATGAAGAAGATGTGTAAAACTTTATGGAAGAACATTCATAACAAGTCAAGCCAAGAGTTTCAGTACTAAAATAAAGGAACCATAATTTTTAAAGGGAGAAGGAGAACATGAAAACTTAGGAAATCCTATTAATAACATATGAAATGATTAAGATTCTTGATGAGTCATGTATGACATGTTTGAGGCATTAAAGTTAATAAAGATGAGGTAGAGTGCATTAGAATACCAAGATACATTGGCCAAGGACTTGGTCACCCAATGGTAGGCCTTAGAAGAAAATATTTCCAATCTTCTCAACATTCAAGAAAATAAGTAGATCCCAAACATTATAACCATAAGTATGGGATACCTAGGCATAATCTTGGGGATTTATATTGATTAAGATCAAATCTTTAGTACTTAGCATACCAACGTAATGAGGATTACAAAAGATGGTAAATGTCTCAATAGTAGAATTGAGCAAATTTTTGGCACCATGTTTGTAAATACTACACAAATTAATACCTTTGGACTCATTAGTGATGAATAGTTCAAGCATAGAGCTAATTTAGTGACTCAAGAAGTACATTGTAAAATTAAAGGCTAGTCTAGACAAGATAACAACAGGATCTTATATATGATCTTCAGTGCAGGTGAGAGGATCAACATATCTACAACATGAAGGAGGACTTGGTAAGATATTACCAAGGATTTTATGATATAGTGAACCAAGAGGAGGATTACATCATGAATCATTATGTGGATCTCAAAATGGTTGATGAGCAATATGAGAGGGCCATGAGCCTCCTCTAGTAGCAAATAGGGGCCCCATCAACAAGTTAGAACAAAATTCTATTCTAATATAAATTTGGTGGCATTATATAATAAAATATTCCATTGTAAAGGAATATTTATATAGTTTTTATCATATTTTCCTCTATGTTAGTATTATTTTGAAAACTACATGTATTATAAAGCTTCCAAGGATATTTGTCCTTATTTTTGTACACATGTATTTTGTGGCTAACTAGTATACTACCTATTCTTCATATAAAGGCATGTATCACTATTATAAAAGTGATATATTTTTGAGAAAATTTGTATACTCAAATAAATTAATATAATCAAGGAATTCTACAAGGATTGTCCATTTTGATGTGTTAATTACTAAATTTAGTTTTTTCAATCAATTGTTATTAGAAGACTTGAATTTGAATAGTATCTTTGAATTCTAAATAGCATTATTTAATCACAAGGTTTTTAATTTTTTTTTATGATAAATTATCTAAAATATATTAGGTTTTACTTCATTTCATTTTTATTTGGATTCAGATGTGTAATAGTTATTAGGTTCTTATGTGTGATTCTTAAAAGTTTTTCTCTAAAGTTTGCTTGATATATAGTGAGGTTTGAGTTTAGGATATGTTGCACTATATATTTTTTAAATGCATTCTCATTTACCGTTAATAATTTGTCATAATGTTGAGGACCAAAATTTGCAATCACTTTTTTATTTTCTACCCTACCCTTCTCTTTGTTCTTTTTTTACACCATGATCATTTTAGTTTTAGCCATATTACAAATATTCATTTAGATTAGTTTTTATCATAAATAAGGAAAGTAATTTACTAATTATAAACAAAGATTCACAAGATAATAGACTGAGGTGGCTCCCAACCACAAATATTGCATAAATATTGTGTAATAATTATCTTGCTCTACTGATATTTCAGAATAGATAACCAGATTGTCTAAACTTAAAACTCATGCTCTAAAATTTATAAATTATAAAATGAGAAGTGTTATTTAAAAACTAAGGGTAATGGTGGTATATTTATAATCACTAATAGGATCATTATTTATCCCTCCAAAATATCAAATATACCTCTTGAACTAACATATGAAACATTGATGTAGCATTCTGTCTTGAGTTGTGAGATATGTTTAGAAGAAGATTTAAATTTCTCTAAGTAGTATATTTTCAGTCAATAAGAGGAAATTAAATATTGGTGCATTACATTTTATCTTTAAATTTTTTTATTCTTAACCCTTTTCATGCAAAGTTGATAAGTGAGAGATTGCTTCAAAGAGTGCATCATAGAAACTAGCCCTTCTAGAGATTCATCTCACCAGTTGATTACCCACAGTATGTGAGATGTTTCCATTTTGAAACTTAGATGAGGAGAGGTAAGACATACCCTCAAGGGATGAAAATAAAAGTGATAATAGTTAAAATTTTAGGTTATATGTGACATCAACACCCCATGTGTTGAGTGTTTCCTACATAGCAATACTCATAGGAGGTATCAAGTCCTATGTAGTTATCTTTCTTGAGTTCTTGGTGCAAGTGCAAGTGTATTATAGTATGAGTGATAGTTTAACTTATTTTAATGTGAATTGAGACTATAATTATGAATTATTTAAGCTTTGATCTAATATAGATAGGTGTATGTAGAAGTAGGTAATAATGGGGAACAATGACCTATATTTACATAATTGTTTCTAAGTATTTTAATTTTATTTACATATAGTGGATAAGTGAATGAAAGAGGTGTATATATAGTTTTACCTTGATTTTTAAGATGTGAAATAGGTATATTCTGACCCTAAATTACATTGGATAATGAAAAGGTATCTGTTGGAGGAGTATGAAGATAAGTGACACTAGCACTATCCTTAGGACATTAGTGTAGTGCATTAGTGTCCAAAGGGTGATGATAGTGTCCAAGTGATATAATATGGTGAACTAGGGGAATGTATACAAAATAAGTGGTTTAATTCTACTTTTGGTGTATTTGGGAAAAGTATTGACTTGCATAAAAGTTAAAAAATGATTAAGATAGGCCCTAAGATACATCTAGGGATAAGCTAGGACAAGGTGATCTCAAGTGACACTCAATTCACTAAAATGACATTGTAAAAGATTGAATTCTTCCTCCCCCCCCCCCCCCCCCCCCGCCCATTTATTCTATAAAAGTATAAAAATGAAATCACTAAGATAAAGGAAAATAAATTTAGCTATACTTACCTATAAAGTAAAGCCCATGAATTTGGGTCTGAGTTTGTGAAGTATGCTCTATTATTTATCCTTAATATGAAACATAAAGGAATTAGTACTTACATAATAAACATAAAAATCAAAGACTAAAATGAGTAAAGAGATTAGATAATTAGGAAAGGATTTAATATATCTCATTGGGTCTGTAAACCAATGCTCAAACTCGATGACATGATATGTGTATGCATTTAGATGGTGATCAAAGGTGAAGAACATGGACTAAGTTCATGAATTTATCAATCCTCATATGTGTGTTTCTCTAGAACTCAATATGGCCTTGACTCCATCATTAATCACCCCTTCTTGGTGAATCATAATTTGTGAATAACTTGGATTAGACTGATGGCTTATGTTGTTAATTCAATGACACACCCCATTTTTAGACTAAAAATGAGGACCCTCTTTTTTCATTGGAGTCTACTCTTATACCTATATGGAGTTCATTATGGTTACTTGATTAAATTAGCCTTCTTTAGAATCTACTAGATGATTATTTTCAATAGATTTAATGGGTTTACATTAATGTCTTTGCATTTCTTCAGTTTAGTCCAAGAATTCACCTAGGAATGTATTCATTTAAATATATAAATTTTTATAATTTTACTAAATATTAGTCTATCTATTTTATTATGTTTTGAAACACATTTCACAACTTAATTTTAGACTATTATGCCTTAGGTTTGGGTAAATTACTTAACATTTAGAGTTTTCTACATCTTTTTTTGAACAATTATTATCCATTTCTACTTTAATTTGAATCTAAATCACTAAATGTTTATAAGGTCTTACTTTTCAACTTAGTTGATTTTCATTAAAAAGGATGAAACTGGATTTGGAATCAATAAAATATATAAGTTGTTGCATAGTTTCTAGTTTATAATTAGTCATTTTTTAGCTTTTTCTTTAGCTATTGGATTTCAAATACTTAGCCATTTATTTTTAAATAGTTATTTGTTTATTTTTAAATAATTACCCATTTTATTTTTAAATCAAAATCACTGATTGTGTGTTTCATATTAATCCCATAGGTACACAAATAATTTCGCCTTCATGCTTTTAATCAAAAGAGTTGTCAAAAGTTTTGTGTGGAGGAGAGTCTATTAAAGTCCCAAAAACTTCACAAATATAAATTAAATAAATATTTCTTCAAAATAAGTGTTAAAATTTTGTCAAAAATTTTTCAAACAAAATTTTTTGATTGTAAAACATACAAAGGCTTGGACCTTTTTGAACAAAAGTTGTGAATGAAAGTCTTCAAAAAGTTTGAATCACTTTGTGATAATTTTATAAGTGTTGTGATCTTTAAAAAAAGTGTTGTGAAGACTAGTCAAAACGTTTGTTGAGAACAAAAGTTTAAAAAGCCAATGCCCGAATAAAATTTGAGATAAAAAAAAGTTACAAAGCCTAAGGAAAAAGTATAAAAATACAAAGAAAAAATAAATGAGGACCAAGTTTTGAAAAAAAATTGAAGAAAAAACTTCCAAATATTAAAATCAAAAGTTATGTAGAGGCACATAACTATGGAAACCTAGAAATGCAGAAGCTCAATGGAATTAAGATGTTGATAAAAGATTTAATCCTTATGTGGAGTCCTGGCACTAAAAATATTCTATGGGGTGGCTTCTTAATATCCAAAAAACTTGATAAGGTAGAGCCATTTATTCCTAGGAGCTCAAAACCATTGTACCATGAACCAAAAACAAAAATCCTAGGGAAATGAAAAGAGGCCATGTGGCCATAGATATGATGATATAAAATGATATATCTAAAGACCACATATACTGATGATCTTCCAAGTGTTGAAATGAGACCCATAAAGGCAGCTCCAATATTGTAGTGAGGGTAAAACATAGGGTAAGTAAGAAGAAGCCACATTGTAATAACACATTAGGTAAAAGGACACATTGGTTTCACATCCAGCAAGGCATCATCCTAAATTTGATGGATCATATAGCTATCAAAATCATCAAGAGGCTAAGAATGAACTATGCATCTAATATAATTTATAAAATCAAATCACAATCTAACTAAATCATAAATAAGGTAGGAAAATTTAACATGGTATATGTATTAGAATCAAGCAAAGAGCATAAAAGATAAATTCAGAGTTAATGACATAGGAATTGATCACATAGAAGCATGGGTAGTTGATAATATCAATGCAATATCAACTAATTTTAGCTAAAAATTAAATAGATTCATGGTTTAATTTCAATTATTCTAGGCACACATTCAATCTATTAGATATTTTAAGCTACTTGCTCAACCACATTCTTCCAATCGCTTTGATGATTACTTCAACTACCTAATTAGTGGGTGAATTTTAATTTACATTTGAAATCATTAAGATTTAATTCCTATGAAATATTAAATATTTTATTTAATAAAGGCTTGTCCCTTTAGGATTGAGGAATTTATTCTTAGTCTTGTCTCTTTTAGGATTATGAGGATTATACCTAGGCTATTATTTTTTAGGATCAGAGGAAACTATGCCTAGCTAGATCCTTTAGGTTAGAACTTAGAGTAGTGTACCCGTCATTTATTTTCATTCATTTCTACTTTATATATTAATTTTCTAAGTTGAGGTTGTTTATAAATAGAGTCTATAGCTCACTGAGCATTCAATGAATCTCATATAATCTTTAATAGAGTTATCTTTATCTAAAAGATTTTCTATTTGATAGACTTGGCTTGTGCATGTATATAGTGACTCTATTTTCCTCTTTAGCTCTGATAATTCATTTCATAGACTCTTGTACCATCCTTAGTTGGAGTTATGCTAGGTCTGGTTCAACTAAGGACTCGTTACTATAGGGTATGTTTTATCAGTAGGACCAAATTGGCATACATTAGAAAGTTGGCACTTTACTCTCTTCTCTCCCTACTCTTATTTATTTTTCATTTTTTAATCAACTTTTTATATTATATTATTTTATTTTCTAAGCTTTAATTTAAATCTAATGCATACCTTGATTGCATGCTATTTTGTCTATTGTTGTTTATGTATTGTTGAGTCCATATAATAGATGTGCCTCTTTGAATTAGATGTTAATTCATAGTTACATCATTCTATTGGTTTGATAGGTATTAATTATTATGATTTAATTCATATGAAATCACCCAAAATACATACCAAAGACCCTTGATATGATATAGTCACAATGAGTTGAATGGGTTACCCTATGTACCAAGACCTGGTAACCAAGATCTTTGGGAATTTTTTTCACATAAGTCTCCTTTCAAAAGAGGAAGGGACTAACAACCCATGCCTATTTTTGGCTATGTCAAAACACCTCAAAACATATTTGGTGCTATAAGGAGGGACTGAATGGTATATTTTAGACTTTTATTTTATCTATAATAGAATTTCCTACCATTTTTCCAATTTCTCACATTGGAAATTTTTTATTTGAGTCTTCTAATCACTTTATCTTGGGTAAGAATATGTAGTTGTCATGTGAACATTGTAGGGCCTTCCCATGACTTGTAAAATAACCCATACAAATTTTGTGAAAAGTATATCCATGGTGGGAGTTTAACTACTGAAGAACACATCCAACCTTTTAGAGAAGACCTTATAAAAAAGTAGATTCAACATGATGATGTGTCATGTCACCTATTCCCCTTTTCATTAGATCAAATTTATTATTGTCAATACCTTGGTCTAATATAAGGGTACATCACAACATCTACCATCTTTGAGAACCCATTCCTTAACCATTTTAGTATTCCCATTGACCTATTTATTTTGTTCTACCCATTTTTCATATTAGATAAAGAGCCTGATGATCCAAATATTTTATTCAACCATATATTCCATCACCTATAGACTAGGTAGAGGTACCCTTTCCTATAAATAGAGGATGCATAAATTAGGTTATATATCCAAACCTTGGATCCTCTAATTACCATGTTTATTAAGATGAACCCCTTTATTCTCACCTCATTAGCATCATTCTACCAAGAGTTTATCAATGTAGAGAAATAATTAATGATGCATGGTATTTATACCCAAAATGATATAATTAACACAACTAAGAGTCATCTCATGGACTGATATGCACCTTATCATGAAACATTACCGTAAACCTTCACCCAACCAAAACTCCCTAAGTTAAATGATAGCCTTGTTTGTTTATTATGTGCATATAATTATTTTAGTTTATTACATAATCAACATGATACTTCCTATAATTTTAGTGATTTTATATCATTTAATGTTATTACTAATCAATAACCATTTATTGTAGGATAAAATTAGGAGGCAATGTACAATCCAAGCTATGAATCTACATACCCCAATACCCCATCTAGATTCTATGAATTTAGATGCACTGCTAATGTATAGCTAATCATGAATGTTGAGGACATCCCATCTTACAAGTGTGATCCATTATTGAATGGATGTAATAGTAATGATGATGAATCTAAAGATGAATAAGTAGTGCTTGTAAAAATCAGCCTAATTGCTGAAAATCAAATTGATAAACAACCATCCACACAAATCAAATAATATGACATCTCTTGTGATCTATGAGAAGAATAATTAGAGGATTTAGAGGAATTAGATGATGAAGATCTATGATATGCATCTGAACCATTCTTACCCTCAACTACTACTACTTTTAATATATTGATCCAAGATGTTCAACATCTATGTGGTGGTAATGGCACTTTTCCTACATCATCAATGGGGAACAAAGTAGAAGAAATAAACCAAGAAGAAAGAGGTTATCTATTTGAGGATAATAAATTATAAGAATTCAAAATTGATTTTCTCTCTCCTTAGTTCAGCCTCACCTCTAAATAAATTAATAGTACTCAAATGCTTCTCTCAATAGTACATCAAATCAAAATGGGAAGTCATGAACATAGTGGCCTCAATGAAGAAGTCATGCTAATGGAGGTTCAAGATGAGAATGACCTTATTCAACCAAAATCTCCACATACTTTAGCCACTAATGAAAAATTTGGAAGGTATCTGATATAGGAATAATATAAGACACTCTCATTCCTTCCATATGCTGAGTATAATGACGAGGATGCTATCTATGTATCGATTTGAATTAAAAATTAGTCACCAAGTGACTTATCTATTTAGATGCCATTAAGAGCATGCCACTTTGAGGTTGGATATTCTAATTAGTTTGGCATGTATGAATACTTGGACCTATCCTTCATTGTAATATAAAATTTTTGTGGAGGTTTTTTCTAAACCTCATCCCTCATGATTTTTACAATCTAGGTGCAAACATGATGTATAATTATACAATCCTAATTTACATGAGTTGCATGAAAATAACATTGATGAGTATTAATGGGATAGTGTTTTCCAATGTAAAAGGAAAACATAGACACAAGTATATTTTTACTTTTTCCTTCTAAAAATCTTGAAAAATCAAAAGTTTGACTAGTTCAAACATGCACTTGCTTGAACTTTTCCTGTGAATACTTTTTTTCCTTCACTATTTTATTTTGTTTTTCTTTCCTTCTTGTCCCTTGTTAGTTTATATTTGCTTTAGTTTGTTTTCTATTTTGTTGTTATGTCTTTCCCAACTATTTTTGTCCTAGTTTTTCCCTTGTTAATCATGAGAATGGAATGAAGCGATGTTACAAGAGTAACATAGATGGTACTAAAAGAGCTTAATTATAATTTTACTTGAATAAATTGTGTGAATTTTTGTTATTTATTTGTTCATTTCTTAAGTTATAAAGGTAGATTATTCATGATAAAACCTATAGATCTATAAAATATATTTTATTATTTGAATCCATCTAATGTACTTAAATAAATATCTAAAATAAAAATGCAACATTTATTTGGTTTTGGTTTATATTGATTTTTCATGAACTTGTTGATTTCCTTTTATTCATGGCTTGTTCCTTAACCCTCTATGGATGAATTTCAAAATATCATTTTAAAACAATTGAGATAACATTTAAAATCCAAAATTTTCCTCAAAAGGGTGATCTTGACAACCTCCACCACATGCTTTATAGCCTAGTTGGCAGTGGAATAATGCCTTTGTAATGTACCAATGGTATCTTTATCAAGGCTATAAACACTTGGATATAAGTAGAGCAATTATTACACCATTTACCCCAAAATCTAAATTGAAATACTCTTTTTTCCTTCAATAGTTTTAGCCTTGTGGAAATATGAAATTACTCTGTGTGAATGCAAAGAAAGTGAATTAATCACTTGATATCAAACATAAATGGATTTTTATAGGTTATATCTCAGTATGTCACTCATTCTTAAACACTTTAGTGCCTTTAAATTATATTTTTTTTTAATAAATAAATTGAAGATAACGATTTTTCTTATTATGGATTCAAAGATTCTAGGTTCTTGAAATAGTCAAGAGTATTCCTAGAAGAAGTCACCATTTGTTTTTGTTTTCACAACACACCCTATTTTTTGACTAAAAATAGGGACCTTTTTTATTCTTTGGAGTCTAATCTTATAAATTTTAGGAGTTCATTATGGTTGTTTGCTTAAATCAGTCTTCTTGAGAATTTACTAGATGATTAGTTACGCATGATTGAAAGGGTTTACTTTAACGTCTTTACATTTCTTTAGTTCACTCCAAGCTTTCACCTAGGAATGTATTCATTTAAATTTATGAATTTTCACAATTATAATAAGTCTTAGTTTATTTCTTTTCCTATGTCAAAACACATTTTACAACTTTTAGACTATTCTACCTTAGGTTTGTGTAAATTGACTAACATTTGAAAGTTTTCCACCTCTTTTCCTAAACAAGTATTATCTATTTCTGGTTCAATTTCAATCAGAATCACTAAATTTTTATAAGGACTTACTTTTTAGCTTAGTTGATTTTCATTAAAATAGACAAAATTGGCTTTGGAATCAGGTACATGATTAAGTTGTTACAAAGTTTTTAGTTTATACTTAGTAATTTTTCAACTTTTACCTTATCCATTTGTTTTAAAATACTTAGTCATTTGTTTTCAAATAGTTAATCATTTATTTTCAATTAGTTAGCCATTTATTTTCAAATACTTAGCTATTTATTTTCAAATATTTAGCCATTGATTTTTAAATAAAAATTGTTGACTATGTATTTCATATTATGCTCATAATACCCAAAGATGTTGGCCTTCACACTTTTCAAAAAAAGAGTTTTCATAAGTTTTGAATGAAGGAGAATCTAAAAAAGGCCTAAATTCTTTACAAAAATTATTCAAATGTTAAGTATTTATTAAAAGTGTTACCATTTTATCAAAACTTATGCAAGCAAAAGTTATGATGGCGAAACCTGTGAAGGCTTCAACCTTCAAAAAAAATGTCATGAATGAAAGTTTACATAAATCCAAAATCACTTCATGCTAATTTTATAAGTGTGTTTATCTTAAAAAAAATGTGTTGTGAAGCCTAGTCTAAACTTTTGTTACAAAAAATTTCTGAAGACCAATGCTTAGATAGAAGTTATGATAATAAAAGTTACAATGGCTAAGCAAAAGTAAGAAAAGATAAAGACAAAAAATCTGAATACCATGTTTTGAAAAAAAATTTGAAGACTTAAATAAAAATTCATGTGGACGCACATAAGTGTAGAAATCCATAAGAATATAAGCTCAAGGGAAATAATACATTGAGCCAAAATTTAATCCTTTTGTGGTCTTAAAGTACCAATAATATGTCATGTGAAATCTTCCCAAGCCCCAAAAACTTAGTAGGGCAAAGCCATTAAATATTGAGAGCTCAAAACCATTGCACCATGAGAAAATGACATGAATATCTTAGAGGAATAAATAGAAGATGCATGGCCATTGATATGATGATAAAAAATGATAGAGCTAAAGCTTATAGATGTTAATGAGATGCCAAATGTCAAAATAGGAGGTATAGATTTATATATAATAGTGAATTGAGGGAAAAATAGAGGGTAATCATGAAGAAGATAGGTGGAATTAACCTATTAGGGTAAAGAACACATTATTTGTGTATCTAGAAAGGTATGAGACTAAATTTGATGGCTTGTTTGGCTTTCAAAAGGATCAAGCAACTAATAATGGACTATGAATCTAATATAATTTATAGAATCAAATCACAATCAAAATAAATAATGAATAAGGTGGGGATAATTAGCATACCATGCACATTGGAATTAATCACATAACATAAAATACAAATTTAGCCTTAATGAGGTGGGGAAATTGATTACATAGAAGCATGGGTGGATGACAATATTAATGCAATCCCAATAGATTTGAGTTACCATAATTCAATAGAAGCACAGTTGGATTGTGCCAATTATTGGCATGCCTTAAATCTATGAGATATTTTAAGCTGCATGAACCACATTCTTCTAATCACATTGATGATTGATGCAACTACCTATTGACCAAATTTTGACATCACTTCAAAATTGGTCACCCCCTCTATGTTTAAACTTCATAATAATATTAAAAATATATATATGATCTTTTCATGGTCCTAAATGGTCCTAGAGTTTCATATTTCCATATTTGTCCTTGTCAAGCATTGTCCATGCTTTGGTCTTATGTATACTTATCTAGTCCTAGGGGTAAATTATAAGGTATTGATGTTGTAAAACATGGTCAAAGATTTTATATGGTTTAAAGTCATCATAAAAGGTTATTTATATGTATTCAAACTAATATTATCATGCACTAACCTTTTATTATGTTCTATTGTGATAAAATGTTAATTTGGCCACCTTTTGGCCTATTTGGAAAAATTGCATGTACCATATTCAAATCCAAATGTTTCAATAAGAACCTTAATTTAATTGATGTCAAAAATGGGTTATATAATTTTTATGGATAATCAAGGACTAAAAACATCTATAGTTCAACACATAAACTAAAAAAATGACACTTTACAAGCACTTTTAGGCACTTGTATGGCCTTACAAGATCATACATTAGTTATAAATATTTTTAGAATATCCCTTGGTCTTCCTTAGATAATTTTTAGTCTCTAGATCAGGTTTTAGGTTGAAAATTTGGTTTAATCATTCTCTCTCCTCCATCATTACCTTCATAATCTTAGAAAGTCATATTTGAAGTCAATGGTATGGCTAAGAGAGAGAGACACATAGATAGGAGCTAAAACTTTTGAAATTATTATGGGTCTTATTAATATTTAAATTAATGTAATTATTTTATATATTAATGGCCCCTTATTTATTAATAATCACTAAGAGTGACAACAAGTCACTATAACTTATCCATCCAAGTAGGGTTTATTCTTGCATCAGTTTCTCTACTTCAAAATTAGATAGAGATGTGTGGTTTTGAGGGATGTTTTTATTATCTCAAAAAAATCCTTTCGATGGTGGTTTTATCATATAAAAAGTATACATGAAGTGTATTCACTTGGAGGATGAGTGTCTTGATATACAAGGTGTTTGAATCTCTCTTGCTTTAAGTTCTAGTTGCCTAAGATGTTGGTGACATTCATAGGTCTATATAAATCCATTGATCTTTAAAAATCCCCTCATTCTTCTAAATTTCATGTGTCCTCTCATTAGAATCATCTCCTTGCCAATATTCCTTTGAGAAACATCTTTTTTACACCCATTGAAATCATGGTCTATGTTCATTAGTAACCTTATCCAAGTCTGAATGCAAATGTGAGTCTAAATGGTGATTATAAATCATTTCTGTACATGATAAATAAATTTTAAATAATATAATTAAAATTAAATGAGAGTGGAGGTCCATATTTTTACTCTCAAAAAAAGTTAATAGTATTCCATTCACCCACATGAATAGACCTGTGAGTGAGCATTCATAATCTTATATTTATGTTCAAGATTTCAAGACAATGGGGGAGGCACCAAAAGATCATAGACATATATTTCACCATGATAGGATCCTCATTACTATCACCAAAAGCATAATGAAGTGACCAAACCTCTATACATAGTGAATAGCCCTTTACATTGGCTTATATAAAATATAGAGATAAATGGAAGATGTCATAATGCTGGGAAAAGGAATAACCTATTTAAATGATGATATGGCTTATTTATTTCATGATAATGTTGATATTTTACAAGTATTTATATGTTTAGGATCTCAAGAAGTGGATTTTGTAACCCTAAACAAGAAGATATAGACCTACAAACCCAAAGCTTATAAATCCTCATTTTGGACCAAATTGACATTAGATCAATAAAATAAAATAGAAAATATTAAAAAAATAACTTTAAGACATATGAAGAAATGACACAAACCATTGAAGGATAACTATACCATTTACAAATCATGAGACTAAGCTTAGTGTCCTAGAAGGCTACCTACAAGAATGTGTACAAAATGAAGAGGGAAAATAGGGTCTAGAAGTGTCACAAGAAGCCTATGAAATATATTCGATGGTGAGGAAAAATACATGAATTTTAATTATTAAAGTACCATGTAAATGAGAGGACTAAATTTCAAGCCAAATTACTAAATATCCCATTAACACCTATAGATTTCTAATGAAACAACTGGTCTTAAACTTGAAGGAGCAAAGGTGTTTGAAAAGCGTTATGAGCCTATTTTAGATTATTAAAAAAAATACAAGATTAAATGATAGTTTTATTCATATGATGGTGAATAAGTAGATAAATAATTCAATCAAATACCCTAATAGGTCAACTACAAGTTACAAGTCTAGGCCAGCTAGTCCCAAGATAGAATAAGAACAAAATGTGTATTAAGACACTAAGGTATACTTCAGGTAGACACATAGATAAGTAGGGTTGTTTTAATATATACTAAAAATGTTTAAATGATTGTTGGCACTGATAAAAATTGAGTTTCAAAACCCCTATTTAGGGTCAAAAAATAACCTATAGGTCTGCCTACTCTTCATGAGATTTTGCTTGATTTGAGAAGGGTAAAGGACCGTGAATAGGTATGAAAAGAATAAATGCCATTTATGAAATTTCCATAGTTAAATAAATACCTAATTTGAACCCTCATACTTAATTTCAAGGGTGTATAAATTCAAAACTCTATCTAGACCTAATGAGCCTAGGATACACATAGGCTTGATTGCATTGCCAAGACAAAACTGCTTGTTTAGAATGGAGAATGAATGTAAGGAGAATGGTTTGAATTATATTAATATTTAAATAGTGACTAAATGACCCTAAAAGTCTCTAGACTCAGGTGCTAAATAATTTAATGAAGATGAGACCTTATTCAGGCCTAACAACCCTATTACACATACAAGTAAACCTAAGTGTAGTCATGAGAAAGGAAGGTTAGTGAGAGGGGTATAAAGTTTTGGAAGGTGTTGATAAGTTTACAATGATATTTTAGAGTCTATAATACCATATAGATATATATAAAATTAATTAAATTCCATATTTGGTCTTAAACCCTTTCTTGAGTTCCTCCCTTGCAATCCTGCACTTCAAAAATAGTTTTCTCTTGCTTGTTAAGACCATGAATCAAATGTATGGATCTGGGTGGTTTTCTAATGTGATATCTAGATCTTTAATCTCAATTATAGTGTCATAAAGTGATGGTTTAATTCCATCACCTACATGAACAAAGGCTGAGACCATCAACCCCTCTCAAATGACTTGTTTATAACTTGAGGAGTACCTTCTTACACTCATAACTTTCATGAGGATCTGAATGGGACCAAGTAGTATTTGGAGGTGATTTAGGGGTCACATAAAAATAATCTTGTGGCATTAGTAGAGATAAATAGGATATTTTCTTTATAAATAATCCTTAAGAATGAAATGTGCCTAAAACCTTGATAATGACTAGTCAAAGGAAATGATCTTCTAAAACACTTTTAATATTTATCTTATAAAAAATCTTATATGTTTTTGGTTACTATAATTAGGTTCTTCATATGTGCTTTTTATGCACTTGAAGTTGTACAAACTATAATAAATTCCTTATTTTTCATTTCTTTTAATGTTTTTTAGATATTTTGAGTAAAGAAAAACTTTGAAATAATTGGAGAAGGTAATTTTGGATGTGTTACACCTATTAAAGTTAAAAAATCTGCATATAATATTTTTAAGTGGTCAAACAAAGCTCATTTTCTAAGGAAATCTCAAATAGGCCTAAGTGAGACTAGGTGGAAAGGTCATTTCATGGTTCACACACTTCTATAGCATCTTAGGGACGCAAAATTAACATTTATGTTGGTGTTATACTATTAAAATTTAATCACGTGATTTTATGTGATTTCAAATGTGTGGGAGAGGTTTTGAGAAGGAAAATAGGGTTTTAGATAAGGAGGCCTACTTAAGGAGAGAGAAAGGCAGAAAAAACTGACTTCCACTCAAAATATGAATATGAAATTTGACATGAAGATGTAAGGAAATACTATTTCATATAATATTCATTAATTTTTTCATTTCCCTCCATACGTTTTCCTACAAAAGGAGGATATTAGGTTTTTAGGGCTATAATGAAAATAGGCCTAGTTGGAGCTTAGGGAGCAAAATGGAGTCTTTAGAGTTGTTACAAGAACCAAAAAGTATTATTTCAGGTTTTATAAGATATTTAACTTAAATCCATGGATATATAGTGAATTTGAGAAGATGAACTTGAGTTTTGGGCCACTTGGACCAAGCTAGGTGTGGGAAATGAGGAGTTTCAAGACACCTATGCATATGAATGATGGAATATTAGATCAGAGGAGTTTCTTAAGGAATGATAAGTGTAAAATTAGATTTTATGAAGTTATTTATGGATAATTTATGATTTATAAGTCCATTTTTCACTATTATTATACAAATAAGGGCAATTTTCAAGAAGCTAGTCAATGTGTCAAACTATGTTTTAACTCCTACAACACTTAGAGAATTAGAGAATCTTAAACGGTGTGAAACATGGCCTTGGATGTTTGTTTGTAATATCTCATAAATAATCCTTACTTGTAACTCTCACATGGACACTTATCAATCTTCTCTTACTACACCCCTCTCTCTCCCTCTTCTCATTTCTCTATATAAGCAGCCACTTTTGGATTTGTAAAGAATCCACATATATTATGGAAATGACCTACTAGTTTGATTGTTGACTTTAAATTTTTATAAAATATTTCAATTTGGTTTTGATTTATTAACTTTTTGTTTAAGTGTGTGAAGTAGTTCATAGTTTAATGGTAAGTGATAATCATCTCTCCTTATGTTCATCTTACTCTTTCATGTTTTGTGCAAGAAGTCTACCCTCTAGCAGGTCACATGAAGTGTATATAGTTTTTTGTTCATGTATAAGCGTGTAATGAAGATTTATAGTGTCTATAATTAGTCCTCTTATTCATCCACCTTGATAAATGCATTGCATCTTACCTCCATGTTAAAATACTTATGTTAGAGAAACCATGGGTGTTGAGATCCGTTTTGTGAATCCCCTTTCATAGTGAAAGTTCATGTAGTATTATGTAGTTAAAATTGGTGCATCAACTCAATAGGTTAGGTTTATTTCATGTCTATCTCTCCTTTTCACACCAAAAATTTAGTAACATAGGCGATGAGCCTAACTAAATATATCAAGGGAACTAGGCCTTTAATCTAGAGACTCATATCTACTATAGGTTTCCCATAACTTGAGAGATGTTTCCATTTTTCATAAAATTTAAAGAGTATATAATATACCTCATTTAGGGTGAAAATTTTATGCATAATAGTTTTGGCACACCTAGTGAGACTCATAGTCTAAGAATCTATCAAAGGTAGATGCTAGCCTTGGAAAACTTAAAGTTGTAAGGCTTCCTTCATGTAGCTTTTGGTGACTCCAACACTCATTAGCTCATGGTTGTAGACTAGTGCCTAATTTTCATTCCTAAGGTAAAAAAAATATCATATAATATAGGCATTATATTTTAATTTCTAGAGACACCTTAATATTCTCTTAAAGCAAATATGTTTACTAATACCCATCCATACTCCAAAAAGTCTTTGGCTAGTCACTTACCCATTAGGAAGCTCTTTATTTTAGATTATCCAAGTTCTCCTAAGGCTAATAACATGGATATAAATCTTCCTTTTATTTTTGTTAATGGACATAGTCCTTAGCCCTTGCTCACTATAATTACATACCAATGGCAGCCCTCTAAAGTGTGCCTTCATGCATGAGAGAAGCTACCACTAATCCTATTGAACACATAATAAACATTGCCAATTTTTGTAATATTCATAACATCATTGAAGAGTATATTTCCATTATGATTTTGGTTATATATTTTGATGGAAATTCACTTGATTGGCATGTCACTTTGGCTCCTAACTCTATCACTAAATAGGATGAGTTGGATGATGCTTTGAGAAGGAGGTTTGAAGACAAATGTGATCACTTGTCTTTGAACAAAAAATTAACCGGAATAAAAAAAATCACTTCATGATGCTATTAAATACTTCAATAAAAGATTCCAAAAGACATGGGATAGGATCCCACTCTTGGTAAGGCCTACTACCCATCATGATTTCCTTTACTATCTTAAGGATTTCAATTGTGATATCTATATGATTATTTAATTCATAGGAGGGGATAATTTGCCTGATGCTTATGAGATTTACATTAGGGATGAAAAATACCTTATTCAATCTATGAATATATCCCCTATACCTCCCATACCCTTGTTTCCTGATGTGCGAACTCATATGCCTATAATTGCTCCTATCCCCATACCCAAACACAAACAAACTACCCCTAATAAACCAAGTAAGCAAAAAGATGAAGATATGATTAAGGATTTTAGATAATAGGTTTAATATCTTAAGGGGATACAATAATAACACCAATTTATGTCTCTTCATAGCCCTTTCTAGACCTACCATTCTTACCAATCTCCTAGACAACCTTTTCAAGGTTAATATCAAGGACAAGGGAAGATAACTCAAGTGAGGCAATATAATGAGAAAAGGTAGAATTATACTTATAATTATAAATCACTTATACCTATCCAAAATAACCTTTTATAATAAAATGGAGATAAGCCTTTATGTCACCAACCTTATGAGTCTTCCACTTACACAAATGATGCATTCAATAAAGTCTATATGGATCAATGGGGAATAATTCCTTCTATGACTCAAGAAGAGATTACTAGTAGAGGAGAGAACATTGGAGGATATGTTCAATAAAATTCTACCTTTATCAATTACTATCATGAAGACTCATGTTTTGTCAACTACCAAGGTAATCTCAACATTAGTTCAAGCTCTATAGCTACAAACATAAGGTCAAATAAGAGAGAAATTTAACAAGTCCAAAGAGAAAGTGGTGGTTTATGTATGATCTCTCAATCACCTCAAGGATTATATATTCCAAATTTATCTGACATGGCTCAGGTAAGTCACAAATCTTAGAATTTTATAGTTCCTTCTATGCCCTCTCTTATGCATGAAGTTTCACAAAGCTAGTAGTAGTGTTTTGGCTTCTAAAGTGCATAAAAATTTTATTAGTTATCTAATGAATATTATGTAGAAGATGAATAATGTTAATGTAAGAATACCAATGTGTTAAACACTGTCCATAATTTGTCAAAGAGACATAATCCAAAATAAGATATCCAAACTCAATGAATCACCTAGGGAGCCTAGTGAAAGAGGGGTAGTTTTGAAAAATTAATTGAAGACTAAGGGTGTATATCCAATAAGATATAAAATTAAATATAAACCTCCTCCATTTCACCTC
This sequence comes from Torreya grandis, assembly GCA_037957365.1. Classification (NCBI taxonomy): domain Eukaryota; kingdom Viridiplantae; phylum Streptophyta; class Pinopsida; order Cupressales; family Taxaceae; genus Torreya; species Torreya grandis. The sequence goes on from JARHVA010007219.1 coordinate 622,931, forward strand.
TCTATCATAATTGGATAATCATTGGTACATAATTTATTAATTGATAGTGGTGCAAGTATATTAGTCATGCCTAAATAAGTGGTAAACAAGCTAAAGTTAAAGTACGAACCACACTCTAAGGGGGTGTTATATCTAGATTCATTAGCTATCAAGATGATTTTAATTAACATAGGGTTTTAGCTTAACCTCCATGATTTTATTACATTATCCATCTCTCAGGATGTGGTGGTTGTTGACATGCTACCTCACTTTCCCCTTTGCTTGTCAAAGGACTTCACTACCAATATTTTAGGTTATTTGACTTCAGATTGGTCCTACATGGAATTAAAGACCATGTATGGTGTTAAGGTCTCTATTAATTCTAAACCCTTAGATAATTTTCGTGTGGATCCATATGTAACTAATACTACAAACATGAAATTCAACAACAATGATGAAGGAGACTATCCTAGTGACCAATAACCTCTAACACCACTTGATGGCATAACTCACCTATATATTGATGAGTGTGAAGCTAATTAATATGGATCTCATCCATATAAAAACATTGAAGAGACAAGTCTTGGCACATATAATTTTCAATAAGAGGATGATGAGTATCTAGAGGAAAGTCTTGATGATCCCATTACACATGCTATATGGGGTACTTATTTCCTTCATATGGATGATAATTATCATTTGAAAGTATGTTATAACATGGTAATGAAGAAGATGATGCAATTATACCTTCCCAAGATGAAAAAGTTTATGAGTGTGATAGTCATGAAGAGTTTTATGATCTATGGTAGTAGTACCATATTATAGTTTAAGTGTTTGAACAAGTTACCCAACTGTCCTTCATAAATAACACGAGCTTGATGGTAAGGTCATTGGTGGATCTAATGAACATGGAGAGGAGTGTCAAGTCATAGACAAATAGACCATTATCTTATAGAAATTTTATTAGGTAAAGTTATAATTTTATGTGATTGAAGAGAATCTTAGGCCTTAATATGATATTGAGTCACTTATAGACATGTTTGGCCAGCAATAAGGCAAGTTTGATGGTCCTAAACATTAAGCACGTCGTGGTTTAGATGAAGGTAAAGCTAATAAATTTTCCAGGACTCCCAAAAAACGAATTGAATAGCATCAAATGAACATAAAGGAGACCAAACAAGTTCTACTAACAAGTAGACCTAAAGGAAGGATAAAAGGACCCTTTAAAGGAGCGTAAAGAGTTACACTTGTAGATAGAAGAGGTCTCATGAGTGGTAAGTCCTTTTATCACCTTCACAAGTAAATTTTATTTGAAAAACATCCATTATATTGTGACTTGTTCTCATGGAGAAGTTGTGACTCAAGAAACCTTGTTTTTGACCTTAGTTAAAGAAAGAGGAATTATTTCATCACCTCAAACATGTTTTGTGGTATGTCCATAATAAGTTAGGTGTGTTGTTTTGAGTCTTTTGTGTGTGGTTTACCATAAATGACTTTGGCATAATGTGTTTGATTCTTGTTATGTGGTTTGGTGTGAGTTTGAAATCTTTAGAAGGCATGTCAGTTTCATATTATAGCATAATAGTGGCTTTATTGTCCAATGGGAGGATATGTCCACTAATCCATTAGCATTACAGGCATGTTACCCTTGTGAATTACCAAATTATTGACCAAATTTTGACCTCAAGTAAAACTTAGTCATCCCTTCTAGGTTGAAATTTCATAGGATTTTCAAAAACTTGTATATGGTTTTGTCATGGTCCTGAATGATCCTAAAGAGTTTCATATAGTCATATCTATCCTATTCTACCACTGTCCAAGTTTTGGTCTTATGATCACTTGTCTAGTCCTAGTGATCAATTACAAGGTCTTGATGTTTTCAAACATGTTCAAAAATTTTGTAAGGTTTAAATTGATATTAAAAGGTTATTTATATGTCATTAAAGTCATATTATCATACATTAACCTTTTATTATGTTTTATTATGATAAAATGACAATTTGACCAACTTTTGGCCTATTTGGAGAATTTGCACGTACAATATTCAAATAAAAATGTTTGAATAAGACCCCTAATGTAAATAATGTCATAAATGGGACATATAATGTTTAGGGATGATAAAAGACTAAGAACTTCTACATTTTAATGCCTAAAGTAAGCAAAATTACACTTTAACAAGCACTTTTGGGCACTTGTATGGCCTTGAAAGCTCAGATATCAGTTGGAAATAGTTTTAAAATGTCCTCTAGATTTTTTAAATAATGTTTAGGATTTGTAATAAGTTTTAGGTTGAATATTTGCTTCAGTGATTCTCTATCCTCCATTAATGCCTTTACAAGCTCAAAAAGGCAAATTTGAAGTGAATGGTATAACTAAGAGAGAGAAAGCATTAAGATATAAATTTTTTGAAATTGTTATGGGTCATATTAAGATTTAACTTAGTGTATTATTTTTTAGATTAATTTCCCCTTATTTATGATTAATCACTAAGAGTGATAGTAGGCCACTATGACTTGTCCATCCAAGCAAGATCTATTCTTACATCAATTTCTCCAATTCATAATTTAATGGATAATAAGGTTTTTAAGTGATTTTTTTATAGGTAAAGGATATAATTTACATGGTGGTTTCATTATATAACTCATATATGTGAAGTGTCTTTACTTGAAGGAAAAGTGTCTTGATGTACAAGGTGTTTTAGTCACTATTGTTGCATGTTTTGGTTTCCTAAGATGTTGGTCACTTTGAGAGGTTTAGAGAACTCCATTTGTCATGAGAAATATCCTCAATCTCCCATAGTTCATATTTCCTCTCTTGATAATCATTTCCTTTAAAATAGTCCTTAAAAAAACATCTTTTTTGTACCCCTTAAAATCATGGTTTGTGTTCATGAGTAGCCTTCTCCATCTCTGAAAGCAAATTTGAGTCGGAATGCTAATGATAAGTCATTTATGTATTTGAGAAAGGACTTTTGAATACTATAAGTGAAATTAATTCATAGTGGAGTTCCATATTTTTACTCTCAAGCAATGTTCATAAGTGTTCCATTCACCCATATGAACAGATATGTGAGTGAGCATTCATAAGCTTAGATCTATGTTCAATAGGTCAATATAATGGGAGAGGAACCAAAAACTCATGAACCTCCATTTCATTATTATAATATCCTGATTTATATCACCAAAAGCATGGTAAAGTTACCAAAATCATGGTAAAGTGACCAAAACCTCTATACACAATCAATAGCGCATACAAAGCCATGTATGGATTATAGAGATAAATTTAAGATGCCATAATGTTGGGAGAAGGCATAACTTATTAAGATGGTACTCTAGCTTATTGAGTGCATGATAAAGTTGACAGTGTCAAAGTATTGATAGGTTAAAGAGGTCAAGAAGTGGCTTTTGAAGCCCTAAACAAGTAGATAAAGACTTATAAGACCTAAGCCTAAATTCAAATACAAAATATAAAAAACTAAAGTCAATACATATGAATATAGGACACAAACCATAGAAGGACAACTAGACCATTTGCAAATCTTGAGATTGAGTTCATATTCCTAGAAGCCTACTTATACGATGGTGTATGGAATGAATAAGGAAAATAGGGTCTAAAAGTGTCACAAGAATCATATAAAATATATTGGATGGTGAATCAAAATCCTTGAATTTTATTTCTAAAATTACCATGATAGTGAGAGGACTAAATTTCAAGCCTAATGCCTAAATAACCCACTAACACCTATAGTTTGCTAATGAAATAACTAGTCTTGAACATGGAGTAGAGGTGTTTGAAAATAGATATAAGCCTATTTTGGATAAAAATAAATAAATCCAAGAATCACTAATAGGGATATTGGTATGAATTTGAAGACCTAGATATAGAATTCAGTCAAATACCCTAATAGGTCACCTACAAGTTACAGGTCAAGGTACGTGAGTCCCAAGCTAGAATGAGGAATAAAATGTCTATTAAAATACTAACGTATACCTCGAGTGGAAAAACATATCAATAGGGTTGTTTTAAGACAATTGAATAATGTTTAGATGATTATTGAGGCTAATCTAAATTGAGTTTTAGAATCCCTATACATAATAGAAACATAACCTACATGTCTACCTACTCTTAATGAGATTTTACTTGATTTGTTAAGGGTAAAGGACTATGAATATGTCTAAAATAAATAAATACCATTTGGTAATGGTATATAGTGTAATAAAGACCTCATTTTAACCCTCATACCTAATGTCAATTGTCTAGAAAGTCAAAACTCTATCTAGACCTATTGAGCTTAGATTACACACAGACATGATTGCATTACCAAGATAAAATTATTTGTTTTTAATGATGAATGAAGGTAAGTAGAATTGTTTGAAGTATATGAATAGACCCATAGTGATTAAATGGCCCTAAAATAATCCATACTATAGTAACAAATAATGGAATGAAGGTAAGAACCTGTTTAGGCCTAAAAAACGTAAGACACATACAGGTAGACCCAAGTGAAGTCATGATAAAGGAAGGTTGGTGAGAGGGGTATGAAGGTTTGGAAGGATTTTATAATTTAAAATTATATTTAAAAGTCTCCAAAACCATATAAATACATATCAATTTAAGGAAATGATAGATTTGGTCTTAAACTCTTTCTTAAGTTCCTCTCATGCAAGCCTGCACTTCAAAAATAGTCTTCTATTAATTGTTAAGACTGAAAACTATATGTATGAATCTAGGCGATTTTATAAGGTCATATATAGGTCTCTAATCTATATTATAGTGTCATAATTTGATTTTTTATTTATAACACCTGCATAAACAAAGGCTAAGACCATCAACCCTTCTCAAATGGTTTATTTGTAACCCAAGGAATACCTTCTTAATTTCATAAATTTGATGAGTATTTTCATGGGATCAATTAGTTTTTGGATTTTATTTATATTTCCCTTATAAAAAATCTTGTGGCATTAATATAGATAAAGATGATATGTTCTTTATGAACAATCCTTATGAGCAAAATGTGTCTAAAACCTTGATAATGACCAATTAAGAAAAATGGGCTTCTAAAACACTTGTAATGACATAATTTCATCCTAAATAATATTTTATGTTTTTAATGACTCCAGTTAGGTTATCCAAATGTAATATTTATATACTTATAGTTGTACAAATTGTAATAAATTACCTATTTTGCATGGTTTTTGGTGTTTCATAGAGATTTTGAGGAAAGAAGACCTTTCCAATCATTATAAGAGGTTGTTATATATTTTTAAAACCTATTAAAGTAAACAAATATACATAATATATTATATAAGTGGTCAAACATAGCTCATTTTCTAAGATAATCTCAAATAGGACTAAAATGAGACTAGGTGACAAGGTCATTTCATGGTTCTCACACTCACACAAGGTCTTAGGGCCTCAAAATTGACATTAATGTTTTTAATATCATATTAAAATTTAATACCATTATTTTATGTTATTTCACATGTGTGGGAGAGGTATAGATCAGGAAAATAGGGTGCTAGGCAAGGAGGCCTAATTAAGGAGAGATAGAATGTATAAAAATGAACTTCCACTCATAATATGAAAATAATATTTTACATGAATTTTTAAAGATATAATGGATCCTATAATACATAATTTTTTTTATCACCCTTTATACATTCTCCTACACAACGATGTTTATTGGTTTTTAGGGCTACAAGGAAAATAGGTGTAGTTAGAGCTTATGGGGAAAAATGGAGTCTTCAGATTTTTTATAGGAACCAAAATGGATTTTTGAAGGTATGGTAATATATTTTACTAAAATTCATGGATATATAGTGACTTGGAGAATATGAGCTTGAGTTTTGGGTCACTTGGACCAAACTAGGCATGGAAAATGAGGAGTTTCACGACACCTATGCATGTGAATGATGGAATGTCAGATCAAAAGAGTTTATTAAGGCATGATAGGTGTATAATTTTTTTTATAAAGTAATTCATGGTGAATTTAAAATTTATAAGTCCATTTATTACTCTTCTTATGCAGAGAAGGTCAACTTTTAAGAAGCTAGTCAAGGTGTGAAGTTAAATTTTAACTCCTATTCCACTTGGAGGATTGGAGAATTTTTAAAAGTGTGACACATGGAATTATAATTATGTTTGGAATATATCATAACTCCTCCTTAGTTTTAACTCTCACATTTATACTTATTAATCTAATACTATTAATCCCTTCTCTCCCTCTTCTCAATTCTCTATTTAAATAGCCACTTTTGTCTTTGTAGGTAATCAACATTTGGTATGGAAAAGCCATTCTATTTTGATATTAATTTTGTATAAAATATTTCAATAAAGTTTTGAGTTCTCAAATTCTTTTTTAAGTGTGTGAATTATTTCATAGTTGAATAACAAGTGATAGTCATCTCTCCTTGTGTTCATCTTACGCTTTCATGTTTTGTGCAAGTAGTTTACCCTCTAACAGGTCACATGAAGTGTATCTAGGTGTTATTGTATGTATTTGGGTTTAAATAAGAGTAATAGGGTCTATAAATATACATCTTATTCATCCACATTGAGAAATTCATTGCATCTTACCTCGATGTTGAAATACTTATGTTAGATAAATCTTGGGTGATGAAATCAATTTTGTGAATCACCTTTCATATTGCAAGTTTATGGTAGTCTTGTGGAGTTAAATTTGTTTCATCACCTAATTAGGTTAGGATTATTTCATGTTCTTTCTCCCTTTTAACCCCAACAAGTTAGTAGCATAGTTGATGAGCCTAAATGTATATATCAAGGGAGTTAGCCCTTTAATCTAGAGATTCATATCTCCCACAAGTCACCAATAACTTGAAAGGTGTTTCCATGTTTCATCAAATTGAAGGAGGTTAAAATAGAACTCCTTTAGGGTTTAAATTTTATGCATAATACTACCTAATTAGTGGGTAAATTTGAATTTAAATTTATATTTGCATTCAAACTCCTTAGTCTTACATGCCTATATAAGATCAACTCTTCAATGTAATAAAGGCTTGTCTCTTTAGGATTTAAAAAGTTATACTTAAGCTGGTATTTTTAGGACTAAGAGAATTATGCCTAGGATATTATTTTTTAGGATCAGAGGAGACTATTCTTATCTTTTTATTTTTATATTATGACTTAGAGTAGTGAACTAGTCATTTCCTTTCATGCATTTTTCTACATTCTAGATTGGTTTTCTATTGCAAGGTTATTTGGAAGATGAGCTTGTAGCTCATTAAGGATTTGATGAATCCTAAATAATATTTAATAGAAACATATTAATCTAAAATATCTTACATTTAATATGCTTGGTATGTACATGTATATTGTGATTCTATTTTCTTCTTTGTCACTACTACTTTATTCCATAGACTCTTACACCATCCTTAGTTGGAGTTATGCTAGGTCTGGATCAACAAAGGATTGGTTATTCTGGGGTTTGTCTTCTCAATAGTACTATAGTGGCTTATATTAAAAATTGGGATATTTATTATCTTTTTTCCATACTCTACTCTCTTTATTTTTTAATCAATCTATTAGATTAGATTGTTTTAATTTTTGAGTTGTAATTTTAATCTATCACTTGCCTTGATTGTATACTCTTTTGTATATTATTTTTATATGAATTTGAATCCATATAATAGATGTGTCTCTTTAAATAAGTTATTTATTCATAGTTATATATTTACATTAGTTTATCAGGTATTATCTCTTCTCATTTAATGCATATGAAATTTCTTAAAATATAGACCAAAGACCCTTGATATGGTATGGTCACAATGGGATGACTAGGTTAACCTCCATACCAAGACCTGGTAACCAAGACCTTGGCGATATTTATTCACAGAAGTCTCATATAAAGAGAGGAAGGGACTAAAAACACTTTAGTATAATTTTTTGGTTGTCTTGAAACACCTCAAAATAACTTATCCGACCCTCATAAGTAGGTAACTCAAGAATTCAATTAGGCTATAAATCCATCATTTCCTACCCATGTGTAGTATATTAAAATGTAACTAAAAATATGCAATGTAAATAAAGCTTTGTCATGTAATTAAAAATATGTAGGATGGGCCACTCTAGGACTTAGGTATGTAGCTCAAGCATTACTTAGTAATGCTAGCCATTATATAAAGAAGAAGACATCAATTTGGTTAAAAACTAGAGCAAATGGTGTCTAGAGTAATAAATTAGAGATTTTCATGGAGATTCCATTCCATTTGAGAGTACTAGTGTTAAATTAAACATATGGGAATAATGTCCTACACACATGCCCCCAACTCTGATATTTGTACATATGGATTATAGACTGAGTCATAGTAATCTATGTATATGTTTTTAAAACCAAAATGGGAGAGATCATGTCATCCATGATTCCCCCAATCTGATCAAACCTATATAATTATACTTATAGCTAAGTATATTTGATAATCTATGATTGAAATTATAGAACCCTAGACCATAACTATTGTAATTTTTTGGTCCATTCTAGAATTTTATATTTTGGGGGCTATTAGATAATAACATATTACCTTGTATAGTATTTCATTGTGATAGTGTCATGTGTATTGTGATAGTCTCCAACTATATTATTTATATGAAAAATTAAAAATAATTTATGTATTACTATTTTCCATTATGTTTTCATGATTCTGGGATCTATCATCTATATCTGAATGTTTAAAACTATGTTTTGGGTGCATTAGGATGCCCTGATCTCTACGACAATCCCCTGTGAATGCCCCTTCTTATGAGGGAAGTTTTTGAATCTCTAAAATAACTATCCTTAAAAGAAGAGCTATGCATCATGTGTTTTAGACTAAAAATACATGATATATACATGATAAAATAATATTATGTGTATACATTACATTAGAATGTAATATAAGTTATGCGCAAGCTGGTATTATATGAAGTATATTAGATATAACATTCACAAGTTTTTCAAGATAGATATATAAAATTAATAATGTATATGAATAACAAATTTGATTATAATCTAAGTAACTACCTTCGTAGATGGGGTGTGATGTCCGTTAAGGAATGAAATGAGGAAGGAGAGATGCATGAGTTCCTTCATGGCATCACATGCTAGATGTGAATGTAAAAATCAAGAGGTAACTATCATTGCCATGACACATATATGAGAGAATACATATAAACACATGAGGCATGCAAAATAGGCCAAAGGGACATAATAAAAAGGACATGGGAAGATGTAACTAAGTTTGAGAAAGGAAAACATACAAGTACATGTTAAAATGTTCATATACACATAGAGAAAGAAAGGTTGTATTAGAGACACATGGAAATACTTTCTCAAATGTCTGCATACATAATCAAGAAGGCACACACAAGGACATGGGCACATGTCCAAATAATACACACAATAAAAGGAATTGGCATAGATCCATAGAATAATGGCATATTCAAATGCCCTCAAATAGATGTAGAAGCAAAGAGACACAAAGAAATCTAAATTGAGAAATATAAAAATAAAAGCATGCATGAACATGTGGTAAAAATATGTATAAGAGAAAATATGTACATAAGTTGAGTCTATAGTAGTAGTAGTAGTCAGTGAAA
>JARHVA010007219.1:637500-731114 GCA_037957365.1 Torreya grandis
GAGGGAAGTCCATCATCCTTCTTGATGAGCTAGATGATGCCAAGTAGAAAAGTCTCACCTTACCATAATCAAGAAAAATCAAAGGTACATACCATAAAAAAAATGAGTGCATAAGAGAGAAATATCATGTATCAAGGAAAACCTCACAACAAACATGTTATCATTCTTGAATAATGAGAAGTAGACACCTGCTACTTCTTAAGAAATAAAAGGAATGTGGGAATCTATATTAGCTTTATCAGATCCAAAATTTGATGGTCATATTATTTGTCAAATATATCAAATCCTAAGATTGGCTATGTATCTAAATTGATTTGTACAATCAAATTATATTTGGTATTTTACTACCATAAGGATTAAGGAAACGCATAGTTCAATAAATATCATATAGTTATGTTGATATGAGTATGTGGCATGTGAATTGGAATCAAGAGAGACTACTAAAGACAATATTTTTCCTTAAAGAGGCATGGTCCCCAACTACATAGAGCATGGTTGACCAAGTATCCAAAGAGGATCTATAATAATTTCATTTACACATAATTAAATTTGAAGTTATTTGGCATGGTCCTAATCTTAATTATATATATATTAGTTGGGATTATGAAGATATTATATAAATTTAAACAAAAGTGGGTGCATCTCAGTAAGTGCTCACAACCAACAGTCAATGGGATAGTTTATTATCCAATGGAATTGTAATCATAAGTATAAGACCATTTTAAAGACATTAAAAATGGTTGGTTTATTTATAATTATAACTAGAGTAGAGGGCTATGGAATTTTCATTTCCTATGTTTCCTACTTTATTAGTTTAGTTTTTCCCTTTTTGCATGCACTAATGTTGTTCTAAGACCTTTATATAACTTTTTTGGGAATTGATGAATCTTATATTTGTGTTTCATCAATCATATTCTATATGAAAGTTTTGTGCATGATATAATTTTTATGCACATGTCGATGTTGACTTTGTTTCCTTCTTATACTTAGCTATTTGGTCTTTATACTCCTACACCATCTCTGCTTTCTAGTTATGTTATGCTAGTCAAATAGAGACTGGGTTATCTAGATATTTTTTGATCTATAGAGATAGATTTATCTCAATATAAAATAATTTTATATTTTATTTATCTCTACCCTTTCTCTCTTTTTTATTTTTTTGTTTCTTTTATTAGTTTAGGTAGTTTAGTTTTAGAACTATGATTTGTGCTTGAATGTATATCTTGATTACATGTTTTTTCATTTGATTGTCTTTCTTAAATCATTTTTGAATATTTTATACTAATGGAAATTGATCATTACCTATGATTTAATTGATAAATATAAATAAGATGATGTTGATGCACATAAAATATTATTCTTTCATAAATTTAAAATTATATTCCAAACAAGGCCCTTGTATTGGAACAACTTTTATCAACCAACTAAGGTATCTATTACCATGAGACCCAATAACTAAGACCTTAGGGAACTTGTTTCCAAGATTGATTAATTTCAATAGAGTTGGAAAGTAAGTATGGGAATATTCACAAGTCGAGATCTCTCTCTCTCTCTCTCTCTCTCTCTCTCTCTCTCTCTCTCTCTCTCTCTCTCTCTCTCTCTCTCTCTCTCTCTCTCTCATATTTGGTGTAGTGTGCCAAATAAAACACCAACAAATTGTCACAAGAAGGAGGGTCAGGATATGATACTAATTAATTTTTAAGTTTGATTTTAGTCTTATTACCTATTATTTGAACCATGTTATGTGCCTACATAATACATTGATAGGATTTGAACCCAGATATGGTCATAAATTGGATTGGTGGATGTTTATACCCTATGAATATTTTAGGTCATGTATAAGACTTGCCCATGAATCCTATAAACTTTTGTTCAAGGTATACACATGGGGGGATTCAAATGCATATATATAACATCTAGGTGTTTAAATAGAACACCATATGAACTTAGATATAATATGAGGATGTGTATTTTCATCCATTCCCAAATTCCATAGATGAATACGATTGTCATTGGTACCTAGGTTTAATAAATAGACACATTACCTCTTGGGTTACATTTGAAAATTTTTGTGTCAATCATTTTAATGTGAATATTGATCCTTATATGATTTAATATTGGTTTTTTATAGCCCGTAGGGATCCCAATGAACCCATGAGTTGATTTAATAGTCATTTTAATTAGTTATATAGGAGTTTGAAATTCTCATTCATGTAAACAAAGGTGTTGGATATTAATGTTTATTTTAGAACATTATATCCCCTAATTTCTATTCCTATTTAGAGGACATCATCTAAACTCACATCCTTGGAATATAATTATCAAGGGGAATTAATTTTTGAAAATCAAATTATGCCACATGGTTATGGTGATGGCTTATTTTATTATTTAGGGCATTTATGTGTTCACACCCAAAATTCTCAAATTAGCTTGGTGATAACCCAACCTATAAACTAGTTTGGAATTTATAATGAACTATTGCATCAAGAATATTTACAAATAAACTTCCTTATGATAAATGAGAACCATTTGATTGATTTTAATGAATATAAATATGATTATATATATTTTGATAAACACATTGTTTTTCCTTGCTTGAGCAATAAAACATCTTTTAGGGCTTTTACTGATCATTTGTCATTTGTTTTGGGAGGTGATTCACAAGAAATGCAAGGATTAAAATATGGGAGTGCATTCCCATGTTCATAAATTGAAGTCTGTGGATTAAAAAATAGATAAAGTGCTAAATCAATCATGTTTACTGATAATGTCCCATTTAGTAAAAAGGAACTAGTCCTTGAGAGTAGTGATGAGGATGAGTCTAATGATGAATAAACATCAATTATCTTAGGAAAGTTTCCCTATAAATATCCAAGTATAAATAATTTGTTTTCACAAGAGAAAAAATTAGACACTTATTGTAATCAACCTAGAGATAGAATAAAAGAGTTAGAGTAGATGGATGAATAATATGCATGTTATTCATCTCAAATATCCATATCATATGTTTTTTATCGTACATTTGACAAGTTAGATCTATAATATCAGGAGATTGGTGGTAGAAAATTGACACCCATATCTTCATTAGAGATGGAGGAATCATAAAAAATCCATGTGGTTATCCTTTTGTCTAAAATATTTAACTCTTTGAAGCACCCTATACCATGGGACTACAACATCCATGAGATCTCCTTAGCATTAGACAAAATCAAGTTTGAGATGAACAATCATGAGAATAATTAATTGAATAGATAAGTGAATCCAATGAGAGTTAGATATGACAATGACTTGATCTAATTAATCTCCTCATGTACTTCAACCATTGATGACAAAGCTAGAATGTCCTTAACTTGGGAAGAACCAAGTCTACATCTTCTAAATGGTGAACTTGATAACATAAATACTATCAAAATGTCCATGCTATCTGAAGAGTAACCAATATTTCATTCATCACTTGGCTTCCATAAACAAAATATCTCTACCTAGTTGGGTACACAAAATATTATCATATGTGTTGAGGCCCATCCCTATGTCTCACCATAATTTAGTGTTTGGGAAGATATATATCTAAAATTATATCCAAAATGGTTCAATATAATATAATTCAAGAACATGGTTGAGTTTTTAAGCATAAATATATTTAATTTTCATGAAAACATCATTAATATAAGTCTTTGGGATAGTATTTCTTAGTGTAAAGGAAAACACAAACAGAAGTATGTGTTTTCCCTTTGTATGATTCCTACCAACCTTATAAAAATATTAAACATGAATATGTTAATTTTTATGTGTCTAACTACTAAGGAGGTCTTGTTTCTATTCAAAAGGGCATATCCTCAACCCCTACTTCCAAGATTGAGATAGCCTAGGATGATCTTGATAATGGTCCCCAATCCTAAATTGAGATAGTAAGAGAAAGAAAATGAGAATGAGAAATAGAGAGTTAGAGAGAAAAGAAACTAAAAAATAAATCTATTATCTCAAAAATTTAGATTTGGATGATTCAGGAAATCTCCATCATATGATTTCTATCTTGGCTCATAGTAGACCAAAGCTTTGAGTGATATTAGAGATAAGTCCATCAGGGCTATAGATGAATCATTGGAAATGGAGTAATTTACAGGTAAGAATATTCAAGGTAGTAAACACTAACTTAATGGTTAGATCCCTAATAGTTAATCCTTGTAGATCTTAAGAACTGATAAACTAATTCATTATCACACACTGGGTAATAAGGATATTGGTTTTTCCACTTAGGTACTCTCATATTTTCATTTATTGAATATATCCAAGTTCCATTCCATTTTTATCCAACATTTTTTAGTTATTATACATGTTTTTGTCATTTCAAAATACTTAAGATTATTTTATTACATAGTCATCAATTTTTTATTCTAGCACAACAAACCTTAATTTCATTATGAAATCATGGAACCTTTTTTCACTATAGAGTTTGGTCCTATATCCTTAACATTTTTCATTGGTTTATGCTTGTTGAAATGCATTTTTTTGGTGACTAAAATTATTAGATATAGAATATAAATCTTTATCATGATTCATTTCTTTTAGGCACAAATGATCATCATAATCACTTGGTCTCAAATTTACATATATGACTACTTTGATATAAATATTTGAGTTTGAATGATTGTATTAAGTCTTGGTATATATTTTAATTTTTTAAAGATATATTAAATTTCCCATTTTAATCCCTTTCACCTTATATCTATGCATGCTATCCAACTAATTCAGAGTTTTTGCTTCTTTTTCTAAGTAATTTTATCTATTTATACTTCATTTCAATTTGAAATGACTAAGCATTCATACAATTTTATTCTTCTATTAATCATTCCTCATAAAAATGTACATAATTATCTTTATGATGATTGAATGAATAAGTATTTAAATGGATTTATTATTATAGTCATTCACATTTATATATATTCAGAATTAGCTATATTAATTAAAATATAATATTAAGGTTTTAACAATTATTTTCTTGTTTTGCATGGTCTTTCCACTTGTCACTCACTTGTTTCCTCATGATCCTTACAAAATTAGTTTATTTTAAATTATACAAGCCTCTAGGTGAATAATATCTCTCTACATGGCATGATCTAACTTCCCTAGATCCCTACGATAATTTATACATGTCTCTTTCCTCACAATCTTCTGAATGGCCATGATCTCACCACATGGCATGATTCAGCTTCACTAGATCTCTAGATAAATAATACATGTCTAAGATACATAAATCTTCCAAATACCTAGGATTATACTAAGTAACATAATTAAAATTACTCCCTGATATGGTCCATATGAATTTAAAATTTCAATAGAGGCCTAGGTGAGTGATATCTTGAAAAGTATTAGGATCTCATCCCACCAAAACCCCATGATAAATTAATACAATTGGATGCCTAGTTATACTATAGATGAAAAAGGAGCTTTCACATGGAATTACCATACAAATAGAGGAAATGTTGGCATCCAAATTATAATTTAGTGATCTTAAATTTGATGGATATCTTACTTTTTAAAACTATCAAAACTAAAAAAGGGGCTTAGATCTTTTTGTGTTATCTAGATTTTCATTTAGAGTTTTTCTTGGATCTTTTTGACCCTTTTGTTTGTTTTAAAATTAACTGAATAACTTATTTTATTATTTAATAATTTGAACTTAGTCATTTTATTCTTTCAAATAGAACAAATTATCTAGGGTTTGCATAATAGGGTAGGTTTTACATGCTAGATTTAATCTATTTCTACTTTGTTCTACATCAAATGGCTAAGTGTGAATACCAATTTAATTTTTAAAAATTATGCATTTGAATTTAAATTTGTATTCAATAAAATAATAATTATTTATTTATTATATGGGTTAATGGTAAAATCACTATGTAAGAATTCCTTACACCTTATATACTTAGTCATTTCTTTCAAAGTTCTTAGGCTTCCAAGTGAATGGGTGATACCACATGGTGAAATATCACTTCTCCTCAATCCTAGGACGAATAGTAAAATTATGGCTATAATAAATTATTTGGGTGAATGGGATGATTTAATATGTTGAAATCCCACTTCAATTCATCCTTGGGACCAAATGTACATAAATGGTAGATGATTATCTTCCCAATTGATTGATATGATGCCAAATCACAAAATATCACCTCACTAGAGCTAAGAGAAGTCAAAGGGCCCTACCACCAATAGATAAAGTGGATAATAAAAAATATACCACATATAAAATATACCCTTATGAGAGACATGTTATCAAAAATGAATAATGAGAAGGAGACACCTAACACTTCCTGGCCTACAAAAAGAACATGGGTATCCATGTTATGTTTATTAGAGCCTAAATTTGATGACCATCTTGCTCATCAAATCCTAAGATTGATTGTGTCCAAATTGATTCAAAAAATCAAATTATATATGGTCCCCTACTTCCAAAATGATTAAGGAAATGTAGATTTAAATAAATATTAGATAGTGGCATTGATCAAAGTATGTGTCATGTGCATTGGAATCAAGTGAGACCATTAGAGGAAAAATTCTACCTTAAAGAGGCATGATCCCAAACCACATAGAGCATGGTTGATTGAGCATCTAAATGAGATATAAAATAACTTTAGGTGCTCATAATTAAATTCAAAGTTAGTTGGCATGGTCTTGATCATAATTTCTTGTATATTATGTGGTGCTATTTGAGATCTAATTCAAATTTGAAAAAAAATAGGAACATCTCATTAAGTTCTCACAACTACCAATCAATCAGTCATTTTATAACCCCATGAAGTTTTAATTGTGTATCTAAGACAAAATAAATACATAAAAATGGCTCATATATTTATAATTAGATATAGAGTAGAGGGATGTGCCATTTTAATTTCTTGTATTTTCTTCTTTATTAGTTTAGTTTTCTCCCTTTTTTCATGAGTTGGGGCTATTTGAAGACCTTTATATAACTCATATGAGTATTAATGAATGTTATATATGTGTTTCATGAATCATATTATATATGAGATATTTTTTTATTATATTCATTATTTGTGCATGTCTATGTTGTCTTTGTTTCCCTCTTCTACATATCTAATTGGTCCTCAAACTCCTATACCATATCTACTTTGTAATTTGTCTACTTAATAGATCTAGATTTGCCTTGATTATAAAATGAGTTCATATTTTATTTTTCCCTACCCTCTCTCTCTTTTTTTTATATTTTATATTAAAATAGGTAGTTTAGTTTTAGAAATATAATATGTCCTTGCATGTATATCTTGATCAAATGGTCTTTCATCTGCTTGTCATTATTAAAGCATTTTTTAATATTTTAGACTAATGAAAAGTTGTAATTAGCTATAATTTCATTGATAAAAATTATTGAGATAATGTCTAGGATCATAGACAAAGTTTATTTCATAAATATTAAATTCTATTCCACATATCCCCTTATATTGGAATAACTTACATTATCAAACTAAAGTATCTGGTATACTTAGACCTAATAACCAAAACATTTAGGAAGTTGTTTCCAATATTAGTTCCTTTTATAAGAGGTAGAAGGGAGGGAGGGGCAATTCTCAAGATTTGATTTGAGCCTTCTCTCTCTTTTCATCCTAGAGTTGGTACACTATGCCAAATGAAGCACCAATAGAATAGTGTTAGAAGGAGGGCCTACATCGGATAGTAATTAATGTTTACATTTTATTCTAGTCTTGCTTCCTAATATTTAGCCTTATTATGTGAATAAAAATCACATAGACATGATTTGAAGCCAACTATGGCCTTAGCTTGGCTCGGTGGAGATTTTTACTATATGAATATTTGAGGGCCTATTATGACATGGAATTACACCCTTATAGAGGATTTATTTAGGCTCCCCCACTCCCAATAATAATATTGGGACAATCTCAGGCCATGGGTATACTATAGTGAGGTTGAACCTCTGGATAAGGCTGACTGCCTTTTGATGGATCACCTAAACTAATGTCCCTAGTTGGAAAAGGGTTAGAAAGGTAGAATAGGGTTACTAAAAAATCTAAAAAGGTGATGCACCAAATTTAAATGAGAACTCACATAAGCATGAAACATACACTAAATAAGCATAATTGCATAATCTGAGACTAGATCACACAATCTCATAAACTAGCTAATTGCATAATTATTTCATGGACTAGGCTTAGGAAGTAATGAATGAAACAAGGATGAATTTTTAGACTCACACTAAGATTATAATAATGGAAGAAATAACATAAGTATAGACCTTTAAATACCTTGAAAACACCTTAAAATAGGCAGTAAAGAAGGATAATGGACATGGATGCTTCTCCTTTACAATACCATCATGCAAAAAGCTTACTAAACATAGTTCATAAGCAAGAGATAGGTAAAGAAAGTCTTTATTTCTTCAAGATGTTTTTCATAAAAAATTTGATAGGGTCTAGCCTTATCAAATGAGAGTATCTTGTTTTTCAAAAATGAGAGAGTCAATTCATTATCAAAAGTGAGAAAGAGAGAGAGTTATAATGGGGAATAAAAATGGGAGATATAGAGAAAGGGAAAAGAGAGACGATGAACACACCATCTAAAATCCAATAAATGAGCTACCACCACACATCAATGAATGATCAATTTTTTTTTTATCTAATCAAGAGTAATACTTCATCAATAAATGACTTTTAATTGTCCCAATAACCTTTAATATTTTCTCATTGGTTTAGAAACATACTAGAAGATGATAAATTACTAAGGATGATGAGTCATGATCTTCCATGAAGGGAAAGCTCCAACTACATTTTCAAACCATGAAATCTCCTTGTAACTCCACACCATCTTCCACTTGGATTCATTATAAATATAAAGTCCTCATACCTTCTTATTTGATAAAGCCATGAATATATCTATTTTAAGTGGCTGTAGGTAGTTATTTGCCAAGGATATAACTATGTTTATGGATGAGACATTTATTCATGATCATACATCTGACCTTAGTTTAATATCTAACCATAGGTATTACTATAGATGAAAACCAATCCCATTTATTAGTTTTCCTATAGTTATCATGTCAATGAGAAGCCTATAGGCCACATATATTCCTTCTTGAACTATATTAGGTTTAAACAAACCTATTTTACCTCTGAACCATATAGAAGCTGAAAACTCATTATATGCATGGATATTCTTTAAAAATAATGATCATAGTCATGAAATAATACTATAACCATATAAAATGAAACTTTATGTTCTAAATATTTGACCAGAGATCCTGACTGAGATTCAATGGTGGCCCCTTTGAAATACCTATTCTATCTTTACATGGATTGTATATGATCTCCATTTTAAGTCTCTTGACTTTGACTTTCTTTATCGGCCACTAATATCAATCCAAGATACCAAATTATCACACTTGTCATCCCCAAATTATTTATATGGATTCTAATTTTATTTTAATTTGGTTGATGTGCTTATGCCACATGGTGGCCACACATTCAATCTAAGCTCATTTAATTCTTGACTTTATTTATATCATCAATCTTTATCTGTGGTTAAATGCATGCCATTAATCTTAATTATTCTTAATCTAATGCACACCATTGATCCTTTGATTCACCATAATCATGACACTTTTGATCAGTGAGTTCAATCTAAGGATCCTTTGACTTGTTAACTTTGAGTTCACCATCAATCTTGATTTGCATGATTTCACTCATGTTATTGATCTTTGTGGTCCTACTGACTCAAGATTTTATTTGTGTATTGTTGGTGTTTGATCTGCTCAAGTGATATTTTGAAATTTTTTTTATCAATTTTATTCTTAGGATCCCTTGAATATTTTTAATTCAAATGGATATTTCCCATGTTTTTAACTTAAAGTCCCTGTGCACATCCCACTATGTTAATTCAACTTTGAAGGCTTATATCTCTACATAGATAAGTCATTAAGATAAAAAATTTGTAGGGGACATTCTTGGCATGAAATACATCATCTCCATATGATCCTTTAAAATTGATAGGATTCCTAATACTACTTATTAAATACATACGTGAACTGACCTATTCATTATTGTGTGACATGTTATAATGGTCTAGTTCTTTAGGTTTGTGCAAGTCATTTTTCTCCCTTAAAATATCCAATGAACTAATGAGACTTTAAGGAAAAAATATTTCATGTCCCTTTAATTCCATGAATACCATGGGAACCTACTAAATCATTTTACTTGTAATTCTAGACTTGTTTCTAGACCTACTCCCAACTAAAACATTGCTCAGCTTCTTACCTCATAACATGACTTCTAGAATATTGATCTATCAACGAAAAGTTTTGTATGTAGTCCAAAATTTTACAAAATTTTTAGTGACATCTTGGAATTTTATGCCTAATTTTTGAGAGACTAGTACCCTTATCTTGTCCATTGGTTATGGAGTATCAATTCTTTCAGTCCTAACTGAACCTAAAATGATACAAGGTTGCCCCTTTTCAAAAATCTTCTCTTGAAATAAAAGGGACAAAATAAATAAAAATAACGATGTTATCAAGGAAATTATGGAAGGGAAACACACAACTAAAATAAAATGTGCACAAGGTACTTAGAGGAAAGCAAGAAAAGCTACTATAATATATACAATATCATACAATGGCTACAAACTCTTGTTAATAACAAAAATTTAAATGAATGCCATTGATTGGGATGGGTAATACCTCTCCATCCAATTGGGATAGATAAAAAGAGTTATGTTATTTTCACCATAGATTAAATAAGGACCACTCCATAAGATATCAAATTTGGTATGGATATTTGGCTTGGCCTTATTTGAATCCCACTTGAGGAATAGGTCCCTTTTTTTGAATTCCCTTACTATGGCTTTCTTTTCAATGGTTTTTTTGACTTGATCTTGATGTGACTCTAGTGTCTTCATTAAAAAGTCCCTAGTTTCTTCAAGCTCTATGAGATCTACCAACCTCATGCTGATAAGTTCACCTTCTATCAAATCAAATTAATGGGCTAACTCAAAGATAGGAAAATAAATAGAGATGGTTAATTTTTCCTCCCTCCCATATATTAGGACAAATGGTGATTTTCTAATGGAAACTTTGGGAGTCACTCTATCAGCCCATAAGGTTATCCTTAGCTTTGTGTGCCATACTCTCTAATTTTCCTCCATAGTACTCTTGATAATCCTGATCAAGTTCTTATTTGTGTACTCTTCCAAACCATTACCTTGGGGATAGTATTTCGAAGATGTCTTAAGGTATATGCCAAGCTGAATTACCCATTTACTTATTCTCATGCCAATAAAAGCTAAGGCATTATCTAAAATTATTGTTTCTAGTACACCAAACCTTGTCACTATTCTATCATAGAAGTCTAATACTATTATTTCATTAGATTATTTTAGGGAAATTTCTTCTACCCACTTGGTAAAATAGTTACTAATAGTGAGCACCCATTATGTCCTCCACTAGAAGGTAGATTGATCATTCCTATAAAGTATAAACCCCACTGTATGAAGGGTTTCTCCACTTCAATTGGGTTGAGAGGAATGGATACCAACCTTTGATTACCTATAAAGTGATCAAATTTTTGACATTTTTTAAGCCATGTATAGGCATATTTGAAAAGGTTTGGCTAGTAAGAACTATCCCTCATCACTTTTACTATTGTAGTCCTTGGAGCAAAATATCCTCTTGTAGGCCCATCATAAAATTCCTCCAAGAGGGTTTTCACTTGATTATCATCAATGCATCTAAGAATAACTCCATTCAGGTATTTTATGAATATAACCCCATGAGCCAATGCATAAGGTATAAACTAAAGTCTAAAACACCTTCTCTTTTCCCTATCCATACCTTGAGTGCACTCACTTGTAACCAAGAAATGTGTAATATCTTAGAGCTAGTTAATGTGAGGTAGAGGTGGATTTGTTTATGAATTGTCTTATCCCACCAATACTACTTCTTTATCTTCATGGAGGACATAAACCATATGCTCACATAATCCTTTTCCTCTAACTATCTTAGTGACTTTAATATCCACATCATACTCCATGAATTTGATAATCCAACCATCTCTCTTTTTATTTAAGTCATTTTTAAGGAGAAAGTCCCTCACTCTAAAATTAGACACCATCAGATAGATCCTACTATTTAAGAGCATTGGTCTAAAAATTTTAAGGCTTCTAAAAGATACAAGAACCTAATTTTCTATAAAATTGTACCTTACCTCATATCCTTCAAGCCCTTGATTGAAAAGATCAATTAGCTTCTCAAGTCCTTCACCATTCTTCTACATCAAAATAGATGATATATTGTCAACATTGGTGAAAGTATAAAATAAGAAATCCCTTAAGAAATTAGGATTCATAATTGAGAATTCTTGGGAAGTGGCTTACTTTATATCCTCAAATGCATCTTTACTTTAATTTGACCAAGTGAATACTTGTTTCTTCTTTAGGATCGAAATTATAGGTTTGACCAAGTTTTAAAAACTAGGTATAAAACTTCTTACAAATTTTATTTTACTAAGGAAGCTCTAGAGTCCCTTCTTGTGCTTTCATAAAGATAGTTCCAAGATGACACTAGTTCTATTAGGGTCAATGGATAATATATACTTTGAGATAATATGTACCAAGAGTTTGTCTTCATGAATAATAAACACACATTTATTGTGATTTAAAGAAATCCCATACTCTTTGCATATCTCAAATATCAATCTCAAGTGGTCTAGGTGCTCACTAGACTTGTTAGAGAAAACTATGATGCCATCCAAGTATACAAGCACATTTGATTTATCAATCCTTTAAAATCCATTTCCATTTCTCTTTGAAACATAGCCCCAACATTTGATAAGCCAAAAGGAATCTTGTGATAAACATATGTTCCCTAATTTTTGGTGAAGTTGGTCTTGTATTGATCTTATTCTCTTACCAACACTTGGTTATACCTTGAATACCCATCTAAAAGAGATAAACATTTTAAGCCAACAAATATCTAAAGAATTTTCTCCTAGATGGTAAGGGGTAGTGATATTTCAAGGAGACCATGTTTAAGTCTCTAAAGTTAACACACATTCCGATCATCCAACTCTTTTTCCTTACAATTACCAAGTTATCTACCCATGAGGAGTATTTCATGGGAAAGATGATCTTAGATTCAATTAACTTAGTCAATTCTTTCATCATAATATCTTCAATTTAGGGTTTGATAGGCCTTTTATTCTACCTGATAGGCTTGGTATTAGCCTCTAATTCTATAGTGTGTTGGGCTAACTTAGGATCAAAACCTCTCAAGTCACTATATTTTCAAGAAAATATGTCTACATATTCTCTACAAAGTTTAATGAAATTATGCCTTTCAACATTAGTTCTTACCTTTCCAAGATTGAGAAGCTTGACTTTAAGGATAAGGACTCTTCCATGGTTATCCTCATTGGTTGACATCACTGCCTTGTATTTTATCATATGATCCCCCTCATTGAAGAATCCTTTAAGGGTGACCATCCATTTAGGAACATTATTATACCTCAACTAAACAATTTGATCCTCATACTAATGTTGAAATTTATATTAGTTAAATGATGAAAACTCTACTTCATAATATAATAAATAATTAATTTACTTATCATTATAAAAGACCTACCAATGAGATTCATTATCTAGTATTGATGGTAATACTACCACTTTAACATGTGGTTACACTTTAGACTTTTTCAATTCATTTAGGAGGTCAAACTAAGGTCCCACATCTACCAACCTATTAACATGTTGATTTTGGTTCCTTGGCACTGCTTAGATGTTGAAGGCCTCAAAGACCTCAATTAGGTCTCATACTCTATGTTTATATGACTTCATCAAGGGATACTTGGTGATATTTTTTCCTATAATTTGATGTAATATGAACTCAATATCCCCATATACTTACAACTTCTTGATTCATATCTTACTATCCCATTGAAGGCCATGGACAAGGCCCTCATACTCTAATATATTATAAGAAAAACTAAATTGAAATCTATAAGAATATAAGTACTTATCATTTAAGGGAGATACTATCAATTCACCTATACCTACCCCATGTCTACTCCTTGAACCATAAAATAATAATTTACACAAACCACTACTATCTTCTTGTGTCCTAGTGAGGGATGGAATGGATTCAATATTCTCATGCAAATAGTAGACTCCCATGTTCCTATATTCAATACCTTTCAAAGGATTAACCAATTTATTATCACTCCACAACTCACCCAAGAACATGTCAGGTATCTCCATTGTATGAGTGTTTAGTTCTTAACCAACCAAGTGGTCATCCTCATCGAGGATGGTATAGTTGATGTTTGAGCTATCAAGTCCATAAGGATCAATGTGAAACTATTCAATAAATTCAACCTTGATGGGTACATTTATCCCATACCTTATTTTGGAATCCATTTAGGACATATCTTCTACTATATATCTACCAATTTTGGTTGTGAAGTATCTAGATAAACATATTGATAAATGAGGAGGTAAATCTAGAATCAACACATCTTGAGCCATTAAAATTCTAAAATAAGCATGTAGGTTGAATTTTATACCTTTTATTATGCTAGATGGTTTGGTGGAATATCCATCAAGATATATAACTTCCTTAGATTGGGGATCATACATCAAACCAAGCTAATTTGCTATTGACTTTGGCATCACTGTAGTGTTTACTTCACTATCTACAATGCAATTATGTACTAAGGAGTCACCAATGATTACTGAAATGTAAAAGGGAGGAAAATTGACCACATTATTTGAATACCCTTCATGAGGTCCTTTTCTTGAATTGTTGAGAACCACATTTTCTATATATGGTGACTTTTTAGAGACATTGATCTTTGATAAACCTTATTAAAGGATATCCACCTGTCCTATCATAGACAACATGTCCCATATTGGAACACTCACATTGGACCTTTTAATTTATTCCAAAATTTTGATGGTCAAATAACCATTTTTTGCTTGTGCTTTTGGAGCCACAACCGTACCTTAAACTTGTAAGTGTTGTGGTATAAATGCAATCCCTTGATTATGATTCTTTAGAGCTATTGGAACCTTTAGGGAAATATTAGGTTCATTTGGATTTGATAGTAGATAAGTAATGGTAAGAGAATATTTTATTGCTTCATGGTTACCATCCATATTCCTTCTTTTGAATCTTGTATTATCATCCGATAGGATGTATACTTTGATAAAACTACCCTACTTATTAGATACATAGCATTTTTATTGTTCATAATTTACCATTGTAGCATCCAACTAGTTTTGTCCCTCATTAGTCCCCTAACCTTATTGAGGGTCTTCTAGTTTTGTCATCATAGGTACCTCTACACTCTAAGACATAAGAGATTGGCTATTTCCATGGCTATCACCTTGATGCCATTTCTCATTGAAATCCTAATTAAACTCAACATTTGGGATAATGGATTTACCAAAAGACTAATTCTAGGGAATGGTACCCTCAACTTCTTGAAAAACATTATTATAATTAGGGACCAAAGTAGTAGAGGTGCTTGTATCATTTATATTATAATAATTTTTCCTAACATAGTTAAGCTTCCCTTGTCTTTGGCTTTATTGTTGGCCATATCCTTAGAAATTTCCATTGTATGGTGGCCTATTTATTGGATAAGATTGTTGTTGAGTCTAATATGAATATTGATAAGGTATATTTAACTAGGATAGATGACTCTTCACATTTACCAACTCATTTCTAAAGGATTGAAACATGATCTTAAGCTTTTGATAATTATTATATTCTTGGGAGTCACTAGGTTGACTAGTAGACACCTTTTCTTGCTTGGTGTAGGTGTGGAAGCAAGTGTTATCATAGGAGGAATGACATCAAGGGGAAGAATAAAAATAAGAGGTGGTTTAATTTCAATAAATAAAAGGATGGGTGGTCTAGGTGTAAGTCTGATAGCTTGAAATAGGTAATTTTGTACTCAAATTGCCACCTAATAAGCATTTGGTATTGTGTTCCCTCCTATATACTGAATCATTACTACAATATCACTATTGAGGCTTTCAAATAGTAAAGGAAAGAAAATTTTGGATTGGGCCTAACATAGACATGGATTCTATCCCATGTCTTCTAAAACCTATTATTAAAATATTCAATAACCTCATGAGGAGCCCTCTTATTTGTGGTTAGCTTCTCTGCAAGTGAAAAATGGTCACTTTTGTCTTCAAATAATTTTTACAAGGCATCACCTAACTGATATCGTGATGTAATAGAGTTAGAAGTAAGGTTTATATACCAGTCCAAAGCTTTACCCTTGAAAGAGATGGATAATATCATAATATCCACATTTTCCTCAGTTATGTTGTAGATGTTATAAAAGTTGGCTATGTCTCTAAGGTACTCAAAAGGGGTTTTAGATTGGTATCTTGTGAAATAAGGGACACTTTTGAGAGATGTTACTAGAATAGGATCATATTGTTGGAGATCTAAATGAATCTAGCCATTGAAAGTGACAAAGGCGAAAGCTTCAGGGGTTACCATGGTAATGAAAGAGGCTAACAAAGATCTTCTTGTAGAGGTAAACCTAGAGATTGGTTAAGGAAAGATCCCATTATATAGATGTGTATTAGGAAATATTAAGCTTTTTATTGAGCTCAAAATTAATTGAAAATTTTCAAAAGGAATACCTCTGGAATTTGATCTTGTAATCACCTTCACTATGAAAGATAACTATTGCTCTACACTAGAATGATGAGTGTTTTAAAGAGTTACTAGATACTATTGAATGAAATCTATAACTACTACAAATTGGTCAAACTAGCATCAAACCTAACCAATATTATTTGAAAGTGGGTCTTAATAGGCACAATATAAACTATTGTGACATGGAATTACACTCTTGTAGAGGATTTTTTTATGCTCCCCCACTCTCAATCATAACATTGGGATAACCTCAAGCTGTGGGTATCCTATAATGAGGTTGAACCTCCAGAGAAGGCCAACTTACTTTTGATAGATCACCTACACTGATGTCTCTACTTGAAAAAGTGTTAGAATAGGGGAATAGGGTTATTAAGAAATATAAAAATGTGATGAACAAAATTTAATTTATAACTAACATAAGAATGAAACATACATTTAATAACCATAAAATAATTCTAACTCACACAATCTCATAAACTAGATAATTACATACGTATTTCATGGAATAGGCTTAGGAAGCAATGAAAAAAATAAAGAGGAGTTATGAGACTCACATTGATATTACATTAATGGTATAAATAACACAAGTCTAGACATACAAAAATCTTTAAAGCAACCTATAATAGGTAATAAAGAATGAAAATAGACATGGAAGATTTTCCTTCACAATGAAATTAGGCACAAGCTTACTAAACATAGTTCATAGGCAAGAGATAGGTAAATAAAGTCTTTATTAATTCAAGAGGTATTTAATAAATTTTTTTACATGGTATATCCTTATCAAATGAGATTATATTATTATTTAAAAATGAGAGAATAAATTTATTAAAAAAAATTGTGTGTGTGTGTGTGTGTGTGTGAGAGAGAGAGAGAGAGAGAGAGAGAGAGAGAGAGAGAGAGAGAGAGAGAGAGAGAGAGAGAGAGAGAGAGAGAGAGAGAGAGAGAGAGAGAGAGGAGGACCAAACCATATAAAATATAATAAATGAGATACCACCACTCATAAATGAATATTTAACCACATTTTAATCTAATCAAGATTAATCCTTCATCAATAAATGACTTTTATTTGTCTGAATAACCTTTAAGATTTTTTCATTAGTTGAAAAACATACTAAAAGGCAATAAATTTCAAAGGATAATGATCCATGATCCTACCATGAAGGGAAAACCTCTAAAATATATATTAAATGTTCTAAATACATTCGACAACTAGATATCCTTCATGAAAATCCACACCATCTTCTACTTGGATTCATTATAAGGACAAAATATTCATATCTATTGATTTGATATAACCTTGACTATATCTTTTTAAAGAAGTTTTAGGTACCTATTTTTCAAGGATATATCTATGTTTAAGGATGAGAATCTTCTCCATAATCACACATATGCCCCTAATTCAATATTTCAGCATATGTCGTAATATAGATGAAAACCAATCCCATTTATTATTTTTCCTATAGTTATCATGTCAATGAAATTATTAAAGGCCACATAGATTTCTTATTTAACTATATTAGGTTTAAAGAAAACTATTCTACCTCTAAACCTTATAGAAGCTAAAAATTCATTATATGCATGGATCTTCTTTAAATAACAATGATCATAGTAATGAAACAATATTACAACCTTATAAATTGAACATTGTATGTTATAAATCTTTAACCAAAGGTCCTAACTAATATTCAATGGTGGCCCCTTTGAAATGCCTATTTTGGATTTACTTGGATAGTATTTGATCTCCATTTGAAGTCTCTTAGCTTTGAATTTCATTGTTAGCCATTAATCTCAATCTGGGCTTCTAGATTACGAAAATTATCATCCCTACATTATTTTTATGGATTATAATATTAGTTCAATCTATTTTATGTGATTACACCTTTTGGTAACCTCACATTCAATCTAGGCTTGTTAACTTCTTGACTTTGTTCACACCATTGATCTTTATCTATGGTTGAATGCGTGTCATTGATATTCATACTTATTGATTAAATGTGAAATTTTGATCCTCTAATTTAATTTGATCCTACCACTAATCATCAATAAGTTAAATATTATGATCCATTGACATAATGACTTAGAGCTCACCATTGATCTTGATTTACACAATTTAACTCGCATCGTTGATTTTTATGGTTCCACTGACTCGAGATTTTGTTTGCATGTTATTGATATTTTATCTGATCAAGAAATATTTTGATAATTTTTATCCATAAATTTATTCTCAATATACTTTAATATTTTAAATTCAAATATCTATTTCTCATGGTTTTAACTTCAAGTCACTATGCATGTCCCACTCTGCTAGTTCAACTTTGAAGGCTTATATCTTGAGATAGATAACTCATCAAGATGCCAAATTTTAAAGAGACGTTATTGGAATTAAATACATCATATCCATGTGATCCTTTAGATTTTATATTCACCTTGATCATACTTATAAAATGTACAAGTGAACTAATATGTTCATTCTTGTGTGATGTGATATAATGGTCTAATTTATTTACGCTTGTGCAAGTCATTTTTATCCCTTAAAAGCTTCATTGAAATAATTATAATCTTAAAAAAAACTACTTAATTTCTCTTGAATTACATGAATACCATGGGAACCTATTGAATCCTTTTAATTTCACTTCTAGACCTATTTCCAAACTTGCTTCTCAACCAAAACTCTGCTCAGCTTCTTACTCCATAATAAGACTTCTAGAATATGATCTATTGAGACAATGTTTTATATGTAGGCCAATATTGGAAAAAAGGGCCTATGGATGACTTAACTAAGAAACCCAATTAATTATATTCAAATTATACACATTTGTGATTAAAATATATGAAGAACACATCTAGTAATTTAGAGAGGTCATCATTTGAACCCAAATCCAACATGAGGATGTGTATTTTCATTTATTCCCCTATTCCCTAAATAAATATGCTTACCATGGGTGCCTGAGGTTTCCAAATGGACACATATCCTAATGGGATATCTTTTAAAATTTGTTTGTAAAACATTTTATTATGACTATTGATCATGATACCTTGTACTATTAGTTACATATATATTGAATGGATTATAATAAACCCGTGAGTTAATTTAATAGTCATTTTTACAACATGTACAAGATGTTAAAATACCCATTCCTAAAAAATAAATTTGGTGGACATTAAGGTTTATCTTAGAGAATTGGATCCCCTAATTATTATGCTTATTTGGAGGAACCCATCTTCACTCAAATCCTTGGAATCTAATTATCAATGGGTGTTCATTATTGGAAAACAAATGATTCCACACGGTTATGTTACTGACTTATTTAAATCATCAAGTGTTTAATAGTTTAAAACCAAAATACTTAAACTGGTATACCTATAAGTCATCTTATGAACTAGTTTGGTCTCTATAATAAATAATTACCTCAATACTATGTCCAACTAGACCTCCCTTTGATAAATGAGGACACTTTCATTGATTTTAATGCATATGATTATGATTATTTATATTTTTATTAACATGTTGTTTTATATTTATATAGTGATCAAACACATTTTGTGTATTTTACTGATCAAGTGTCATTTGTTTTAAGAAGTGTTTCATAGTAAATGCAAGGATTAGCATGTGGGACTAAATTCCCAATCTCATAACTTGAATTCTATGGTTTTAAAAAAGAGATAAGTTTTAAATTAGTTATGTTTATTGATAATGTACCATTTTTTAGGTATGAATTATTCCTTTAGAGTAGTTATGAGTATGAGTCTGATGATGAATAAATAATAGTCATCTTAGGTGAATTACCCTATAAAAATACAAGTATAAAAGAGTTACGTGTATAAGAGGAAGAATCAGTTACTTCCTATAGCCATCTTAGAGATTAAATAGAATATTTGGAGTAGATAAATAAATAATATGCATGATATGATTCTAAAATATCCATAACATATGTTGTTTATCCTACATATGGAAAGTTGGCTCTAGAAGATCAACAATTTGGTGGTATAAAATTAATTCCCATCTCTTCATTAGGGATGGAGGAAGTAGAATAAATCTAAGTGCTTTTCATTATGTATGAAATATTAGACTATTTTAATCACCATTTACCATGGTACTAAAATAACCATGAGATCCCCTCTATATCAGACATAATCAAGTCTAAGATGAGCAATCATAACCATGGAGGTTTGAGTATAGAAGTGAATCCAATGGGAGTTAGAACTAGTAATGACATAATCAATGTATCTCTCCACAGAATTCATCCACTAATAAAAAATATATGATATAATTAACATATGAATAATAAATTCTACTTCTTTTGGATGGTGAACGTGACAACATGGATACTACGAAAGTGTCCATGTTAGCTAAAGAGTAGCTAATATTAGATTCACCACTTGGCTACCGAAAAAAAATATCTCTATTAGTTTTGGTAGACAAGTTATTATGATATGTGTTGAGACTAAAAACTATCCATCACCATAATTTAATGTTTGGTCAGAGGTATATCTTAAATTATATCCCAAATTTTTCATGCCAATGAAACGTAAGTACATTGCTAAGTTTTTTAGCATAAATCTGTTTAATTTTCATGAAAATTTTTTTTAAATAAAGTATTTTCTATAAGTTTTTTAAAAATATAGGACAACACATATGTAATTATGTGTCTTCCATTATTAATATTCCTACCAACCTTTCTAAAATCCTAAACATGAATATGTCATATTTCAGGTGTATAATTGATGAGGAGGTCTTGTTTTTAGTCAAAAGGAAATCTTTGTAACCCCTACTTCCAAGTTTGAGATAACTTGGGATGATATTGTGAATAATTTAGTTTTTATTTATATTTCTTTCCATTCCTTTATTTTATTTTCTATTTTTATTAATTGACTTGGGTTTGTTTTCTTGTTTTATTTTTCTAATTTTTCCATTGGATCTGTCCCAACTATTTTGTTTTATGGTTTCACGTTGATCAATAAAAATTGATGAAGTAAAGGGCCTATAATTAGGTAACATAAATAAAATTTTGTCTGAGGTTTTTTTTTTTTTTTTTTCTTACTTTAGATCATGTTATTGGGTCAATTTTGAAGGCTTTGACTATTGCATGTGTTTTGAATATGTTTTGTTCTATCTATGTTTGGGTAAAACTAGTTGGCCATTAAATGTATCATCTTGAAAGCAAGCATAAATTTCACATATTAAATTATTATTGAATATTATTATGTGACTTGATTATGGTGAAGTCCTAGGGTGAAAAATCTATAGTTATAAATTTCACTTTTTGTAATAGTCACCAACCCTAAACTAAGGTAGTTAAAAAAAGAGAAAAGAAAATAAAAAATTGTTATCTTAAAAACCTATACTTAGGTGATTCAAGAAATATCCATCACAGGATTTCTAACCTAGTTGATAGTGGATCAAGGCCTTCATTAGGATCAAAGATAACTCTATCAAGGATATAAACACCTAATTGGTAGTAGAATAATGTCTAGGTAAACATCTTCAAGGTAGGAGTCTCTAATTTTATGATTGGATCCCTAATAATTAATCCTTACAGATTGTAATAATTGGGAAATTAATTTATTATCACACACTAGGTCAATGAGTATATTGGTTGGGCCACTTATTTGTTCCCATATTTTCCTTTCTTGAATTTTTGTAGGTTCCATCCACTATTTTATCTAGAATTTTTTCATTTTTAGACATGTTTTTATCATTATAAAATATTCAAGATTATTCTATAGTAGAATCACCATTTTTTTGTTTCTTTCATAGCATACCCTAATTTCGTTATGAAATCATGGATCCTCTTTTTGCTATGGAGTCTAGTCCTATATCCTTAGGAATTTTGGGTCATTTCTACTTTTTAAAATACCTTTTCTGGTGATTAAAATTATTATATGAAAAATATAAATCTTAGTCATGCTTCATTTTTTTAATCCAATCTTGAATTAAAAATTATCATCATAAACTCTTTTTCTCAAATTTATATCTAGGAATGATTTGATATAAATATTTGAATTTATATGATTTAATTAGATAATGGTATATCTTGTACTTATTTTCGTCTTTTAGTCCATTTCACCTTAGTTATATGTAATTTGGACAACCTTTTTAGAGTTTTTCTACATCTTTTCCTGAGCAATTTGATCCATTTCTACTTCATTTTGATTTAAAATCACTAAGTGTTCATATAATTTTATTATTTTACATTATCTTTCTTCATGAAAATGAACCTAATTAGCTTTATATTGAGAAAATGACTTAGTATTCACATGGTTTTATTATTACACTTATTTACATTTATATATTTTAGACTTAGATATTTTACTTCGAATTTCATATAAAGGTCCTAATAGTTACTTTATTGATCCTTAAGGTCTCGGTCACTTCCTCATGAACCTTTTAAACTTAGTGTATTTTTGGATCTAAAATCCCTGAAGTGAATAAGATATTATCAATTAAAACAATAAAACTTCCGTAGGTCCTTAGGACCATTTGTACATGCCCCATTCCTCAATAGATTTCATATGCCTAATATCTCAACCACATGGCATGATCTATATTCCTTAGGCTTTGGTAATAATAGTACATGTACAACCTAAATTAATCTTCTATATGTTTGGGATGCTTTCAAGTATCATAATCTATCTTATTCACTCCATACGATGGTCTATATTTATTCAAGCATTAAATACAACCTTCCTAATTTTACATAGCTACTTGGTACTTAGACTCATGCACAATATCTACTTTCTAGTTATGCCATGTTGGCCAAACATAGGCTAGTTTCTCAAGAGATTTGTTTTTTCAATAGAACCATAACTATCCTCATAAAAAATTGAATTCATATTTTATTTCTCCTCACCCTCTCTCTTTTTTTCTTTTTTGTTTCTTTTGTTAGAGTAGGTAGTTTAATTTTATATTTTTAATATGTACTTGCATGCATATCTTGATTTCATGTTATTTCATCTGCTTGACATTTTTAAAGCATTGTTAAATATTTTAGACTAATGGAAAGTTCTCATTAGTTATGAGTTCATTGATAAATATGAATGAGATAATGTCTAGGTACACAGATCAATTTTATTTCATAAATCTTGAAGTATATTCCCAAATAGGCCCCTTGTATTGGAATAACTTACATAACATAAGTGAGGTATCTAGAATGTTGATACCTAGTAATCAATACCTTGGGGAAGTTGTTTCCAAGCCTACTTCCTTATAATAATTGTGGAAGGGAAGGATGGGGAATCCTCATGATTTAAGTCTTCTTTCTCTCTTTTCATTTTATCTCTAGTGCATTGTTCCAAATGCAACACCAAAAATCACAAATATAAATTTTATAGATGAGTATTTATATAAGGTATATGTATCTATTATGTGTGTTTTTTATTAAAATTTCTAAATCAATTTATGATTTTGTAACAATAAATAGAAATATTGGTGTAGATCTCATAAATTGACAAATTTTGGATAAATAATTAAATATTTTGAAGCCTTTATTTGATAATGTTAAGGATTCAAAGGTAGCTTTGACATGATGTATTTTCAATGTGTTTTATGAACTATGTGACGATTTTAAGAAATCTAGTGGACTTATAGAGAGATGTGGTGCAAAAATCAGCAAATTTGGTGATTACTTAAATATTTATCATATCTTAAATTCATTTCCTATCTCCTTTCTAAAAATTCTAGATCGTATACAACTTCATTTTGAAATTTATGATGAGGAATTAACAAGGATAATATATACATGTGAATATTTGGAAAAAAAAATTGTAAGAATTTGAGGTTGTTTTAAGAGATCACAAAAGGTGTCCTAATTTAATTTTTGATAAACTATAGTGGATTGAATATATATTCAATTTTACATGAAATAAATAAGTATTGAGTGAATCATCTACTTTTAAAAATGAAAAGGAATACGTTTGTCTTGAAAATGAAAAGAAAGAAGAGGAGTGCACTAATGATGTTATTGGTGTCACCACACAAATATGTGATTCACTAGTTGAATTCAAACAATGTGAAAAAAATGAGTGCTAAATCTTTAAAAAAAATTCCATCTTTCTATATAACTAATGCCAAACACATTGATATTAGCTTTGGGGAAAACATATGATCAAGCTTATATTTATAAATGGCTTGGTCATGGCATGACAACATTACCTAAAACATGTCAGACCCTTAGGCATACTAATAATTTTTCCAACTAAACTGTAAAGACATTATTTGATAATTGGTGTTAGTCAAATAATGTTCCATTACCCAAACCCAAAAACATCCAAAATGTACTTTTCCTTAAATCTAAGCCTTCCAGATAGTTACTAAAAATGATTCAAACTGTGATATTTAATTTTATTTAAATAGAGATGATAATGGAGACGGAATCTTGGGTAATATTTCAAATTCATAGCCTATATTGAGGGGAATTAAAAACTCTATGGAACAACATATATTATAAATAAAAAACTAGGTTTACTTCAAGTATAAAAAATAAAATAAAACTAAAGAATACAAATTACATAAGGAATATACAAAGATGTATATATTTATCTCTTTGACATCACTTTTAATGATGTTAATGCATAGATAGACACTATTATTTTTTTAGGAATGTGTTATTGGCATTGTTAGTAATAAATTTGTATTTTATTTAACCCATCAAGTGGAATTACTGTTAACTACTTATTTCATTTGGTAAAGTAATGCATGAAGAAACTTAGGTTAGAATTGAGTCATGGTTTGGGAAAATAAAAAATGTGAACCTAGGTTAACATGAGTTAAGATAAATTCAAGATTATAAGGTATTTGTGTAACTAAACAAGAGAAAAGGCATATATAAATCTTCTTTTTCATTTAAAATAGGATCAAAAAAATTCTTCCTATTTGCTCATTGGAAAGGGTTGTGTTTTTATACTAGGTTGTTCATTTTCAAGGAATATTTCAATTAAAACAAACTTGTAATATGAATTGATTATTTTATGATTTTTTTAATTTTTTATTGTATATGAAATATTCATTACATTTAATGAATAAATAAATCCACTAAAACCTAAATTTTTTTTATTAATTATAAACTACTAGTTCTTCAAACTTTGTGTTGTAAAATATAGAGAATATAATTTTTCCTACATAAGCCTAATCCACGTTGAAAAATTATTTTAGATTTCAATGAATATTGATTATCTCTCATGAATTGTTTTGTGTTTTCATTTACATTATTGAAAGGAAGATTCTTAACAATATTATTTGATGCCAAAGAAAACCCTACTTAAAAGGAAGAAATCAAAATTCCAACTATAAAGAATGATGATTTTCATATAAATTTGTGTATTTAATCACCTTTGTCAATGTACTTCAATCATTAGTTTAAAGTTTATATTTCTTTTCTTTATAAAGATAAACATTTCCAATTTTGAACTATCCAACCACTCCATTTATTATGGGTTATCTATTTTATTATGTTTCAATAATGTTGATGATTTCCCATTCTCCCTTTCGTGTCTTATTTCTCTCTTTATTCTTAATTTTCTCCTTTTTCCATTTTATACCTTTTTATTACTTTATAGTTAAAAGTACCCAAAAACCCCCATCATAAAATGGAGTTTCCCTTCTTAAATTTAAAATAAAATCACACATAAATTCATGGTTTCTCTAATTTTGTAAATTTTATGTCACATCTAATTTGGCAAGTCATAGAATTAATCTAAGAAAGAACTACAACATAAAATATTACCAATTAAATGGAAGGATATACAGTGGTTCATAATTATCAAAATGAACCTATAACCTAAAAATTTAGCACAACCATAATATGAGAGACTTTTAATTTTCCTACTCAATGGGATAATTAGCTATAAGTAACTAGTAATTTAGTGAAGTATTTATAATAATGCAAAAATATTAAGTATTCATTGAGTAAAATTCAACAGCCTTTCACCTCCAAATAATATGAATACACTTCTTAGTCCTATGGCCAACAATGATCCTCTCCCACCAAAATTTAGTGATCAATGTGACCCTAGGGAAACATAAGCAATAGTTAATAAGAAGGGATATAATATTGTGGAAGACATGAACAAAATCAAGGATAACATAATGTTACATGAAATATTAAAAATTATTAAAGAGATATTCTTTTAAAATATCTAACTCAAAAACCCCTCCAATGTAGGTAAAATTAAATTCATGTTACTAAAATGATTTATAAGGATAAGAGATGATACCCTCCTTTTCTCATCACAGTTAGGATTTTTGGTTAAAATGTACACAACTATTTGGTAGATTTGGGATACTCAACATACTAGAATTTAAAAACTAAATTCTAGTTGAATCAAGTATTAAATATGATAAGATAGTTGTTTAATTGGATGAAATGGAACTTATAAAGGCCAACTAATTGATAAATGTACACATACAACTTTTTTATAAACTAAAATTTAAATACTTCATATATATTTAAGTAATGGATATTCATAAGGTGTGTGGCATGTTACTTATGAAAGATTTGTCCAAAACATTGAATGGGTATATGGCCACTTATTTATCACGTATGTGATTACTTTGGAGAGGTATTAAAAAATTTATTAATGTTGAAAGGGAACCCAATATGAAAAATTTGATAATCGATTATAACAAAAAATTTAAAATGACCAAACTTTTCCACTAAAATATGGGTATATAAAACACACTACATATATTAATAATGATCTTTTGATAAACCTATCTTGGTTGTGAAATTTTTTGAAGTGGTTCTATTAATAGACCTAGATGGGAAGAGATATATTTTTATGTACCACTTTAAATACCCTTGCACAAATAATTTAGTTGAATATGAATCCATGGTTTTGGGATTATGATTTTCCCTATCTTAATAAATGAGAAATATAAAATTATTTGGTAATTCATAATTGGTTTTCAATCACATAAAAATATATTATATGTGTAACCTTTAATATTTACATTGATATAAACTTAGATATTGGTATATAATTGACTCAAAGGATTAATTTTAACATTAAATCTAATTCTTATAAATGAAAATTAGACTATATACTCCCTAACATCATCTTTTGCAAATTTATTTCAGTGAATGACCCCTATTTACATAATTTTTCAATTTAATTATCTCCTTTTCGATTAATTCCTAATAATGGTTATTATTTTCAAGTGTTTTTAATGATCAGCACATTATACAATTTATGATTAATATTGATGTTTTTTAAACACAATTCATTGATGAAAAATAAATGGATTAATCTTCTAATTAATAATGTAGAATAAATAATTAAATATATTATAAAAAAATCCTGATGCTAAATGTAATAAAATTCCTAGAGGAATGATCTATGTAGAGAGGTTTTTTAATCTTTATATATCTAAATAAAACCAAAATGATTGTAATTCAGTAAATAGTGGTATATGATAGTTTATTTGAGTTCACCAAAAAGATCATAAAATATAAACATTGGTATGAAATGTTCAAATAAAAGAGAGGAAAAAATAAAACTTATTATATCTTTTTAAAATTATGTGATATTATGGTCTTTAAAATGCATCAAATTATTTGATCCTCAGATCATGACACACAATTCCAATCAAAGATAACACTATACCTTTCAAACAAAGATAAATAATGGTTCATCCAGGCTTTGAACCCATGATATACAAATAAGTGTAATATATTATCTTAGATAAAATTCTTTCCCATTTGACATTATATGTGTGTAGCTAATTTAATACATGTCCACAAAAATAACGTTATAAATATGTTATTTTATAGACTTTATATATCTAAAAAGTCATAAGTTAAATATAATTATCCCATATCAGCCCTATATTAATTATTGAAAATGCTGAGAGGATAAAAAATGATTTCCCTGGTGATTGGATTTTTTATGTTAAAACCAAGTGTTAGTAGATAGAAAGGATATGCCAAAAATTTCCTTCACCAAAATAATAGAGATTTTTCCACATAAAATAATGTATTTTGTCTTAATAAGTGAAAATTCTAATTTATAATGTGTTATGTATTTTAAATATTAAGTTTTTGTGTGTAAATTCATAATTATATACATAGATGATCTAACGATTTTCTCAAAAATATGTCATAACATATACATCATTTGAAAAGAGTCTTGAAATAGTGTAGGAGGAATGACATATCTGTAAATAAAAAATATTTTTTTTTATATTTATATAAGGTTAGTTATTGGGTTATATCTTCAATGATTAAGGTATACCAATTTAACTCAATATATTTAAATCTATTTTCCAAAAAATGTACTTATTAATAGTAAGAAAGAACAAAAATCAATGTTTGGGGAAATTAGTTTTTTGAACAAATAATTTTTTTATAATTATTATATTTTTAAGGATATATTAAAATAGGATGAAAATTTATAATGGATTCATGAAGAGAAAGTTACCTTTAAAAAAAATAAAAAGTTGTTATGCAAGCTCTTGTATTGATCAACCTTGATTTTGCAAAATATTTCTACATGTATTCATTAACGTCATATCACATAATAGATAGAACACTCATACAAAAGAATGATTATAATGAGAATTTGTTTTATTTCATGAGTACTAATCTAAAATATCAAATCCTATGTATTTAGTTTTGGATATTCAAGTATATTCCTTAATCAAGGCTGTAAAAAAAATTAGATATTACATATTTCAAAAAAAAGTTCATATTATTCCCCTATACCCTATATTTAATATAATTATTTGGATAAATAAATTATGATAGATAATTGGAAAATTAATGTATAAATTAAAATTGATAAATTAAACTATATCCAACTGAGATAAACAATGGAAATGGCTTCATCCAATTGATCACTAAAGCTTATCCCAAGCTTACTATTATGTAAATGGACTAAATAGAGGTGAACCAAACTGCATGGTATGATCATATAACCAAATTTTATTATATTTTAATTGACCCCAATAGTTTCAAAATGCATAGATAAAATATTTAAGACTCATATTAACACACTACAAACTAAATAAAATAGTATTGTACCACAAACATTAGAAATTAATATACCCTAGATGTGTGACCAAAGAGGAAGATAAAGATGTAATGAGTATGTTTCATGAGAAATTTAAAATTTAATACCCTTTTTTTAACACTTCAACACATAAAATCCTAGTTTTATGTTATTATTAGCTTAGATTTTTTAAGGATGCTCATTCTCATGTTAAAAATAATCAAAAAATTTAGACATTATCCAAAAGAGAGAAGCATGATAGCATGCCCTTAAAACCAATGGTTGAATGTAAATAAACCATTTTCATAATGGGGACCTAATTTTTAGTGGGTTATTAACCCAAATTCCATAAATGAACACAAATTTATGTCAACTTCCACATATTATTGTACACACTAGTTTCAGTAAGTTACCACTAAGAATAGCAAAACTTAATAAGTTATTAAGTTTTGTGAATAAAATATAGTCATAAGGTTTGGTATACCATTCTCT
Source organism: Torreya grandis (assembly GCA_037957365.1). Taxonomy (NCBI): domain Eukaryota; kingdom Viridiplantae; phylum Streptophyta; class Pinopsida; order Cupressales; family Taxaceae; genus Torreya; species Torreya grandis. Next base: position 667,670 of record JARHVA010007219.1, read on the forward strand.
TTAGTTTTTGATTATGGATATGTGTTTTAGTCAGATGATTTTATATAATTAGAATATGATAGTAAAATATTTGTAAAGTTATTTTGGAATTTTTATCCTAAAGGTAACAGGTGGATAGATTCACTAATAAAAACCTCATAATAGAAAAATTACATATAAGAAACCAAGAGAATGAAACTAATTTTTTTAAGTGCACACTATTGGTTCCTAGTTGTACACCTCTTACACTCATCCTTGCACACTTTTATTAAATGAAAACCCAAGATGAAAAACTCACATATATATCATTATCGATGGGGAAGGGTTTAACATTAGGATGGACTAAATGCAAAAAATGATTAGAAGACACCGATAGAGGGTATGGTTATCTCCATGCTACTTTTAGATTTTACTAAACTAAGGTGAGCAAAAATAAGGGGTATCTTGATCACATGGATGGATACTAAAATTAAATCTCCATGGGGATTATTAGGACAAAAAAATACAAAAATAACTAGAACATAACTATAATTACTCACTTTACTCAGTAATAGTTGTCAAAAGGAATGTGCAAATGCTATAGGACAGACACAAGCTACTAAAGATAGATGTAAATATGATTGAAACCTTCATTTAAAAGAATTTTTTGATAACAAAGGGAAAAATGGAAGATTTAATGATGATATTTAAAGTAAAAAACATAGATACATTTTAGATATGTAATATTTAAGCATATATAGGCAAATAACACATAGAATATCTAATATGGTGTATTATTTATAGGGTCAGATAGTGTAGGATGAGTTTGGTAGTTATATAAAATACTAGTGTGTTGGTGGTTTTTCAAACAATAAGAAATATTTAAAAATACATGACATCACTCATATGTAAATATGTAGAAAAAATAAAATACAAGCTAAGGGGAACTACTAGGAGTGATTTGCATCTATTGATGAAAATATAATGTAAATACCAAAATGATTCCTAAAACCCTATAACAAACACTATAACTATAATTTCAAAAACTTTTTACTATTAAATATATAAAACTAGGATTCCCTTAGGAGGTATTCAATAACATATTTACAAATCAAACTATAGAAAGTGGTTTTTAACCTAGATCTATGCCCAAAATGACAAATAGTAATAAACATAAAACTAGATATCCAATCAACAAAACTTGTAAAACATATTATTGAATTTCATCAATAGGAAAAACTAAAAAACACAAGAATTTTCCATTATCTTGAAAGAATATAATACATACATAGGTGTTTCATAATGCTTCTATGGGGAAAATCATGGTGAGTTTTCTCTTTTAACATGAGAGACATATATGATGCTCTTAGAGCTTGCTAATGGTTGTAAAATTGCAACCACCTTATCAAGAGAAATAAGGAACACAAAAAATGGATCCTAAAATTTAAAATATCCTAAGACCTAGAAAGAACAAAAACATTTGAAAAGAGGACAAGACTTATTTTTATACAACTATTTCACCCAAAATATTATAAGAATATGCTTAAGCTAGAAGATGCCCTTTGCCATGCCTCGAAGTTCCTACTCCATAAGAAAATCATTCTGGTAATTGTCTATCCTTGTAATAATGAATATTTCAAGCAAACCCTTGATATTCTTGGTTGGAAATGTATTTTACTTGGTCTTGAGGGAGAATATTCCCTTTGGAGCAAAACAAACTCATTGTCTTCATGTGTAACTACTCATCCATGCTCTCCAATTAATTATTTACAAATCTAAAATTTTATGGACTAATTCCCTTATCTTTGTGTAGGATAGATAAAAACCTTTTCCTTTTCATGATTGCATTGTAAAAATATATTTGTGATAGAGGCAAAGAAGGATCCATGGTTTTTTGGAAAATATGCTTAGAATGGCCCACCTTAGCCTCATAAACCTTGCAAGATATTTTTCATGTAAGGAGGTCTTTGACACAATAAAAATATTAAAATTGGAAATACTTAGCTTTTCTTTACCTTTTTACCTTAATTCCAAACTTTTCGATTACTTCCACATTTATATTCTACTTTTGACCTTTTAGGGTTACCACCAAACTTTATAATGCCTAAGTGCACTATTTTACCTTTTTAAATCTTGGCCTTGCCATTTGACCCTCCATGTGGATTGTATTGATAGTGTGGCTCTATTTTACTTAAAATCTCATGTTTTCAAAAATTTTAACATCCACTTAGATAGGTCATGCATTTTAGAATGAATAGAAATAATAATGTGGCCTCCTGAATGCTTGTGTGGCCTTTGATTTGCTTATGTGGTCTCTAAGTTGCTTTGAAACTTCATTGCTTCCATTTTGGATCATCTCTCTTTTTACTACATGTTTACTGGTGGATGGTGAACATTTTATTAAATCAAAGGATCTAAGCATAAATGTTTCAAATAAAAATTTTGACTTGAAAAAATTCTTATTGATGCCTCTAAGTGTACCATAGGTTCTCTCAGTGTTTAGGGAACACTTCTCATTTTATAATCATAATAATTCATAACATGATTTGTAGGTATTTGAAAATTGGAATGCCTATGGTTAAATAGGGTAAAATAATAGTATTATATTCCACAATATTTTTATGAGTTGGTGGTTGGGAGCCACCTTGATCGAAGCCATTGCGAATTCTGGTGAATCTTGATCAAAGCTCTAAACTACACTAATATAAGTAAATATTTGGCAATGAGATCTAAGCTAAAGTGAGTTATTTAAAAAAGGGGGATTAAAATAAGGGTAATGTAGAAAGGAAGTGAATTTTATTTCTAATCTTTATCTTAAACATTATGACAAAGTTTCAATTGATTAAACATGCATTTAAACTAGTATGTAATGTCAAATAACTAATGCTCAATTTTCACTAGAACCAGGTGAACTTATGAGGATAAGTTGAAAATATAAGTAAGAACCAATTATGTTTTAATGTTTTTATACTACACCTAGATAGCCAATGCACTTCTTTGATGTAGAAAAAATTGAAGTGTAGAAACTTATGATATTTTCAACTAATCTAACATAGTAAAAATTAGCAACTCTATAAAAAGAATGCATTTTAAAGTTTAAATAAACCATTCAAATTTGGGATCTAGATAATCAATTGAGATAAAATTGAGTAACCCTTAATACAACTATATAGATAAACTTTTTAGAATTTCTTACCTATACTAATTATTCTAAGTACACAATTATTTGCTAAAAATATCTCTCTTTACAAAATGGTAACCTTGACTATTTATAGAAAGCATAGGTGGTGTATTGATGAGTTTTAAAGATACATATGTCTAAAATAAGGATATTCATCCTTGTATGAAAATTATAAAATACATATAACCTTCTATGTTGGACTGACCTAGAAATTATATATTCTAACAAACTAGCATATACTTATACAATAGAATATTCTATTTTTATAAATGTGTGAAAAATTATAATATATAGAATCTTCTATCAATATAGTGGTGGGCCCTCTAGCTATCTTTGTTGAAGGATGTTTTTGGACTTAGTGTGTTTCTCACTAATTAGTTTCAAATCTACTTTAGGATTCATCAAACATCCACCCTCTTGGTAGGCTAGTTTATTGAATTCTTTGTCATTCCTTATAATGGCCTCCTTTATACTTCTAGCCTCTACAATTTACTCTCCTAAATTGAAGATAATATCAATGATCTTATGGTTTTCATTATTTTATTTATCTTAGATCTTTACATTTATTTTTTTAATGGTATAAGTGGCTCTTTATTTGAATTCTTCATCATCTATTAACCCAATGACAATGGGTTATGAAGGCTCTATTAGCATAGTTCCTAGGAGTTTCTCAGTCTTTCTTATGAAAGTGCCATCTTCCTTCACATGATCACTGACATTATTGTGCCATGTACTCAAATCTTGTGCTTTGCCTAAAATAATTCCTAGGACTTCACTCAAAAATCTTAGGCTAATAGTTCTAAAGCCTAGGATCTACCTTTTTACCTGCATGTTAATGAGCTCAACTATTTGATCTTCTGAAGCTTGCTAGGAGATGACTAAGGCTTTGGCTTCTTCAACTCATTATATCAAGGAAATATACCTAAGTCTCATGGGATTCAAGGCTTAAAACATGTCAAAAATTAATTCACTTAACATTCGTATCATCTCATCAGGTATAGAAAGGATGGTCTACGTTTTAATATTTTTCTTTTCCTTCCTCAAGTTAGCAATCTATTGTTTCAATACCCTAATTTCAGCCATTGCTTATACTGATTGAGCCCCAACTAGGATTTCCACATCTTCTTGGTGAATGGGATGCTCTCCCAATTCATGTCCTCTGAATAGAATTAGTCCAATAAATGGTTCCACATTTTGAAAGTTGAACTTCTCTGTACCCACCGCCACCTTCCTCATGGTGATATTTTCTAGCCTTGAAGTATCTAGATGGATTTTAGTGGTAGGCTTGGTTAACTTGGTGGTATTTGTAATTTTAATGTTTGTGTCATTGGACTCCCTCAGAGAATCCATTTTATTATCACCAAGACCCTTGGCTTCTACTACTCTTCTTCTTGTTCCTTCATCATTTCAAGAATCTATGGTTGAAGTTATTCATGCACATCAATGATAAAATTTTGCGTCAATGCCAATGAATGAGTCATGGAGGTAATCTTTTGTAGTTTCCCATATATGAACCAATCTAGAATGAATGGCCCATGAATGGGGAACTCATCACTAACCAAATTTATATCTTGGGTTGGATGGATAAATGGATGTTTTGGCTTCTTAAATCTAGTAGAGATAAGGGATAAATCTACTTTCCTCTTGCTTTGAGTTGTATTTGGAACTAAGTCCAAATCAGGTTCTTTGCCCTTAACTTTCTCAATCCCCTCCATTTGTTCATGAGCCTTTGTAACTTGCTCTACTTGGGTGTTAGGGTCTTCATCATTTTTGTCTCTATCTAAGCCATAGGATTCTTCAATAATCTTGAAAATAGCCTCAACTATTTCATAAGGTTCAACAACTACCATGTCTTCATGTTCTACGAGAGATCATAGTTTTTGTGGAGATCCTAAAAAAGAGGTTTCTTCACTTGACCTCTCTTCTAATTGCTTCTTATCAGGGTCTTGATGTTATGTAAATTCTACTTGAGGAGGTGGATGAGGTGTTATAGAGGTGGAAGGAAGCAGATGATACTATATGGGGTGCATTTTCTAGATGTATTCTATTATATTTTGCTCATGTGTTATCATATGTTCAAACTTAGCGTTGAAATCTTTAAGTCTAGCCAGTACTTCCTCAAAAATATTGACCTTGGTGTATATATGATCATAAACTCTAGGCTAGTGTTCATACTCTAGCTTGAACATCTTCTTATCTTTTAAATGTTGCCTCACTACCCCTTTAAGATCCCACATTCTTAATTTATCCATTTGGAAGACAAAATCTTCTCTTTGTCTAGACATGATGTCTACTTGCTTCTAGTCTAGTAATGTGGTTCTTCTAATTAGCAAGGGAAATGGCTGGAGGAGGCCTTTTTTATTTTCTTTGCATACCCCATCAATTCCATCAATGAGTTGGAAAGTGATTTATTGTTAGGCCAACTTATTTGGCACATTTACAGGTAACATATATGGTAGGGACATGGTTCACACAATTCTAATTATAATACAATCAGGATGATACCAAATATCTCCTATCATTTGCACATTCCTTTGGATCAAGGAGTGAATTCTAGGCATAGGGGATCCATTTATATCCTCAACCAAAGTGGTATATATTAAGTAATATATCAATTGTATATGGTTCTTATATTTGAAAATATGTAACTTCGAGTAATGGTGGGAAATATTTCTTCTACCCCTATGGGACTAGTTCTTGATGTGGGGGAATTTGATAGAAGAAATAAAAGCATCATACAAATGGGACATCATAAATAATTTTTTGTTGGTCTTCCACTTAATGGCTAAATATTGGTGACCTAAGTGGATGTTGATCATGTCCATAATATGGGGTAATTTATTGATTTATCAATAAATATACATAGGAAACCCAGGTGGGATTGACATAAGTGGTTATGGTAACCCTAGAAATCATATTCAATAAGGTCATGACAACCCTAATTCCTTCCCTAAATTGAGAAATTATAATTATCCCTTTGAAATCTCTAAATACATGGTTTCCCTAGTTGAGCCAGGGTCTTAGGATGGTGTCAAGGTTATTTTAAGTGGTCCAATTCTTGATTGAGGGTAAATCAACATGGGATTGTGGAAGTTTTTTGTCACTCTAAAAGAATGAAGGTTCAATGTAATAAATCCTTCTATATCTTACATCATGCACAATATATTCATCATCTACTCTACAATTAACAAAAAGTGGAGTAAGCACATCGATACAATGAAGTACCTCAGGTTTAGTGGCTACATGATGAAAGCTAGCTAATTTCAAAACAACCAAGTCTTGGTTTTTGGTATTTATTGCCTTAATTCTCCTCTCATTATGAGTTATGGGATGCTTATATTCTATGGAAAAGAATATCTTAGACTAATTCCTACACCCATTATTCAATACCATAACATCTAACTTTGTCTCCTTAAACACCCTACCCAAGTGGTTTGTAGACAAGTAAAGATTTATCTCTTCCCTCCATTATTTTCTTACTACTACCATTGATTCTAAACCTTTAAAAATGTTTAAAACTTACTCTGTATAAGTCTTAATATTGTCCTTCTCACACATAGAACTATTTTACAAGTTTAAGTGTGATTCGATCGTTCATAATGTTCTTATTATATGCAAGTTTTTAGGTTATCTAAGAGATTTAATGTCATAAGTGATTCAAACATGGGTTCATTCATGCCTTATATTTGATTAAGAATTATTTATTTTTAACTCTACTTTTCCAAATGGAAAATATATAAGTTTTGTCATCTTTTGCTTATGTGGATCCTACATGGCATCCATTTGGCATCATTTTATGGCATTTTTCATAGTTATCTCAAGGACAACTAGCTATTAGCCTTTGAATTTTGTCTTTGGTTTCACTTTATTGGATCAATATCTAAGGATCAAGCACTAACTATTGATCATAATCATGGTTTTGTTACCTCATTGATTCTCATAAGTATCAAGACCCATGATTATGCCACAAGGCATATTGTCATATCATTAATCTCAAATTTTTAGGCTCTTTCCACATGTTGATCTCTCAGGATACCTAAGTATTTAATTGAATATCTCACAACATTAGATTATGTTGGTATTATTAAGCATGATTCATAGGATCCTACAAGATGTATGAGGTTTAATTTAGTCTCGAGGGTCATAAAAAGACCTAGGTTAAATTTTTTATTCCTAAGTTTATTGTGTTGATAAACATGAAAAACTTAAGACTAAGGTTCATTATGCATAGCCTAAGTTAAAATATTAAAGTGGACCCTTTTTTTATAAATATATCACAAAAAAATCTTCCTTTTTCTAAGAGAAAATGTTTGGTGAGGTTTAATTCGATGGCCTCAAGACATCATAAACTTCCTCACAGTCATCAAATGACATTCATGAGATCATCAAATTTGACCTCATTAAACTTACCTTTAATAAATGAAATATTGACACATGGACTCTTTGTAGAGCTTCCCAAGGTCCTAGATACATCTCACTTTATTGGATCAAAAGAGTGAGATCTGTTGGATCATGATTGGTCCACAGTGATCTCGTGATGATCCTTAAGGCTTTGACATTTCAACACTTAACTCATGTCATCTGATCAAGATCTTGATCGTAGAAAGGACCATAGATACTTTTCAAGGGCATATCAATTTAGGTCCATGTTGGGGATTTATGCAATCCTTTAGATTGGGTCGCATGATTAAGTGAGGATTGTTGGATCCTACAAGAAGTACAAATGTTAATTCAAGAACCATGGATTATAAAAACTTAGGCTAAGTTTCAATCATAAGGTCCTTCTTATATTAATAAATATGAGGGGACCTTATGATTAAATTTTAGGCTAAACATTAATTACAGGGGACTTAGGTAGGAAATGGAAGGAGAAGGGGTAGGGGTCCTACAACACCATCTAAAATGAAATTAGAATAAACAAGGAAGCTTAAAAGGAAAAAAGTTATGAGGGTCTTGGTATAACTTTTGTATTAAGGTTTGTTCATGTTAATAAGTATGATCAATCCTTAGTATAAAATTAGACCTAGGTCCCATGTGGGTAAAAATTTCCACCAATTTTGAATTCAAACCACAAGATTTTAAGCTTAGGCTCTTATTGAAGAAGGTCTAAGACCAAATTTATACAGATTAAAGGCTATTAAAATCCTAAATAAGACTAAGTAGTTAATTGTTGAATGCTAGATACTAATGCCTTCTTCATGGAACCTATATTTCTCATAGATAGGGCAAATCATCAATAAGGTTAGTTAAATATAACCTAACCATAAAAAAAATATGATACTCTATCTTAGTGGATGATATTCAAATTATACAAAATCCTAAGAGCACAACAAGGTTTTTAATAAAAAGGTTCTAATAAATCTTAAGGGCACCAATTTTCAATAAATAGGGGGATGTTGGCCTCAATAAGTTTAATTTTGTAAAAAATTGAATATGCAAAAAATCTGAATTTACAAAAATCTCGAATTTGCAAAAAGTTTGATTTCATAAAAAGATCAAATTTACAAAAGCTCAAATTTACAAAAATATTATAATTACACAAAATTTGATTTTACAAAAATCTTTAATTTACATAAATCCCAAATTTTCAAAAAACCTAAATTTACAAAAAGACCAAATTTACACAAATCTTGAATTTGTAAAAAGCCTAAAAAATTGAACTTGAAAATTTTCCTAAAAACTTTAGATCTTTTTGAAAAAAAACATAAAAATTTGAAACGTCAAACTTGCATTTTTTACAAATTTTTTTTTCATGATATATTATTGCTAACCTTTTCACCCCAACTACAAATTGCACTAATGAAAACTTGCATGTAACCTTGAGAATTATGCCACTTCAAAGCCTTTTTGAAGATGGAAAACACATACTTATAATTATTTTATCTTCATATCTTGATTTTAATTATAGACCCTGTAATATTATTGAAATATAGAAACATTGGGATTTATCTAGAACTAGGATTACATTAGGTTTTCATAAGGCAAAATATGGATTTTAAACTTAGTTGAGCACTTGAAAATAGGAGGTGATAGTTATAAATTTAGGCACTAATATTTAAAAAAAGGTCACAAATTTCTTACTACAATTTTGGTCACTAATATTAACTCTCACATGGGGATGTACACCCCCTACAGATGTGCAAAGAACCCCAAAAACTAAGACTAGGTGCTAATCTATTCGGTCTTGGAGTTAAAACTTGAAAATTTATAAACAAACACTCATGTAAATTAAATTGGACAAAGGAAGACTAATAAAAATATATCAAGAGGATTTGAGAATTAACACATGACATAAAATCACCAAAAGGAACTATACAAACAAAACCACAAAACAAAGGGGAAAAAATAGAAAAACTTTACATTCTAAAATAATTTACATAATTGTGGACTTAGTCAAGAAAATGTTTTATAAATTTGCCATTAACTGGTGGCTCTAGTATCTCACCATCCAGGTCTCTAAAAGAGAAAGTGTGTTCCCCACTTCTATAGTAAATGGAATAAGGGCCCATCCACAAGGTATCAAATTCTATATGCTTACCTTTCTCTTCATGCCTATTTTCCTAAAGTAAATCCATATCACCTACTTGAAAGTTCTTAGAGAAACCTTTCTATCAAATATTCTTTTAAGTCTTTTCTTGAACTTGAGGTGTCTCTCATGAGATTGTCTTATAGTTTCATCAAGCTCAACAATCTGGTTTATTATATTTTCACAGTGTTTGATTGCATTTTATTCTAGATGTTGCATAAATTGATAGGTTGGTAAATGCAAATTCATAGGAAAAATAGATTGAGATCAATAAACAAGCTCAAAATCAATTTTACTTGTATCTCTCTTAGGTGTAATCCTATCATCCCACAAGTAAAACTTTAGCTATTCACCCCACTTTTTCTTATTTTCTTCAAAAGTTAATCTAATGATTTTAATCAAGTTCTTATTACTAGATTCTGTTTACCCATTCTCGTAAGGGTTATAATTAGAATCATACGTTATTTTGATCCCATATTATTTTCACAATTCTATTAGAGGTTTAGCTTTGAAACTCATGGCATTATCAGTAATTACCTTGATAGGAACACCAAATCTACAAATAATTTGAATCAACAAAAATTTGATAACCACTTGGTGTGTAACATGATTTTTAGGGACCACTTCAACCCACTTCATTAAGTAAGTAGTTGAAACCAATATCCATATTTTTCCACCACTTGATGAATCAATGATTTCCGCAATGAAATAAACTCCTCATTATCTAAACGGGCCATTAATTGTCATAGGATGTGAGGGAAGAGAACTACAATCTTTCAACCTCCCAATAAAGCACTGAGTTTTATCACATATTCTAACTTTTTGAGCATCTTAGGAGAACCCCATCAAGATTATTCCATGCCAATCCAATTATAGTCAAGAGATATTTCTAAGATAGAATCTTCATAATTATTTGTTTTTTATCCAAATTTGTGGGACAATACATATTTTGAAAGTAATAAATAATGTCTTTATACCATAGACATATGTTAATTCTATTTATATAATTGTCAACATTAAGAAAAATTATGTTTACCTCAATAGATTGTAAATTTTATCTCGACCATGAGCTTGTCTAGACCGATCCCTCTCACTAATTTGGTGGTCTAAATATACATGTCATAGTCTTGTAACTTGTTGACCCACCTACATCTCTTGTTGGATTCTTTAATCTAAGTCAACATTTCCTTCACCATGGTATGCGAGATATAATCTATAATCTTTGAACTCAGAATATAAAGCCTAAATATCTTAACATACTTTAAAAGAGAGAAAGCTTGATTTTCCATGATGGTTTTATTTAGTTATAACCTTGCATAGCTTTGATAAATAAAATTATGGGATGTCCATGACCTTATTCATTCTTTTGAAATAAGATAACAACAACAATATTATGTGATGTAAAAGAGAAGATATGAAATTCCTTAGTGTAGTCATAACTGGCCAATATAGGAACATTTTTTCAAGGTTCCTTTGATGTCATTGAAAGGTTGCATGAAATTATCCTCCCACTTGATGGTCTAGTCTTTCTTCAACATAGAAGTAATAGGTAGAGTAATATTTGAAAAATTAGACACAAAACTTCTAACAAAGTTAATTTGTCTGAATAATGACTAAATTCCCTTCTTGGAATATGGGATAGGCACTTTATCAATGTCTTCTACTTAGGGTCAATCATGACACCATCATTAGACACTATATGTCCCAGCTACTTATCCTTTTATACTCTAAAGTGACACTTCTTACGATTAAGTGAAATGACAAACTCCCTACATCTAATTCACACTTTCTATAGATGCTCCAATTGTTCCTTTAAACTCTAAGAATACATGGTAATGCCATCTTGACACAAAGCTATATGTCTATTAATTACCCCTACAAAATAAACATCTATATCTCATTGAATTGTTGCATTGATATTCATTAACCTGAAAGGCATCCTCATATGAACATATGTGCCCCAAGGCATTATGAATGCAGCCTTGGGTATCTTGGATTCCTTCACCACAACATATTATGACTTGAGAAACCATCTAAAGTGGATAACATTTTTTATCCTATAACACTTTGCAATAGGTTATCCATATTAGATAGGGGTAATTATCCTTCAAAAATGATTTGTTCAAATTCCAAAAATCCATGCACAAGTGGATGTCACCATTTTTATTTCATACAAGGAATAAGTTTTCCACCCCTGATGAATATTTGATGGGCTAAATAATTCCACCATCTCTTAGCTTCTTCAACTCTTGCATTTTAGAGGCCAAGATGGGGTTGATAGGTCTTTGCTTCTACTTGAAAGGCTTACTATTAGTATATAATGGGATAACATGCTGAAACAAATCTTCTCGATATGATTTCAATTTAGAACAAGAGCAAGCTAAATAGTCCTAGTAATTTTTTAGTAACTACATGTAGACTTATTTCTTAGCTGCAATCAGGTGAGTACCTAGCCAAACCTTCCTTGGATTCTCATGAGAACCCAAATTACAATAAGTTACATATTTTGAGATAAATGATTCTCTATATTTAATTTATTTTATTCCATCAAAAAATGCTTCTAAACTTACCAATCCCTTATGCAGTGTGTTTATCTTTAGCTGAATAATATCCTTCCCAAATAAGGTTTTTTTTTATCATAGGTCTAAACCATGGATTCCAATTCTATGATTTGATCTTATGATTCATATTCATAATTTATAAACCTTCTAATATTTTCATCATCATCAAAAAATTTCCATTGATGAGTATTTTTTGGGATTGAAGTCCTAACAAGCACCTCCACTTGATACTAATAATGAGGGTTCATATTTGTAATTTCAAATTGAACACCTAACCATGCATGTCTATTAGATTCTTCATTAAAAATTATATCATAATAACATGTATTAAAATCATGAATTTTCTTAAGAAAATCCTATACAACATTTATATACTATTTTAACCTTTTATTTTTGGTGGCATAAACATTTCAGACATGCTTAACCACTAGATTTGAATCGCCCTTTACAACCAAGTTTGTGATTCTATGTTCATAGGACATTATTAAAGTAAATAGGAGTGTCTCATACTCAATAATATTATTCATTCACTAAAGGGATAACTAAAAATAAAACTTGAAACATTTACCATTGGAGGCATAAAATACAACCCCATATCCGTTTCCAATATTGGAGAAAGCCCCATCAAATGACATTCTCCAAATATCAACACTTTCATTGTCAAACCAAGCATCAAGAATATTAGGTTGTTAAACATATAAATTCCCAATAAAGCTACCCAAATCTACACTCATGTACATCCTCTCATTTATATCTCTTTTTTGATCCTCAAGTACATGTAACATCTTTTTCTCTCTATGAAGTTTGACCATCTTACCCTCCAAACAAATCATGGCATAAGATAAGCCCATATAAATACTTCTACCCATGTTGGTAGCCTGTTTTTTTATATTATCATCCCCCATTTATGTAGGTAGTCCATAAATACCACATCCACATTCAACAATTTACCTAGATGCATAGTCAACTACATTACTAACCCTTTAACTTATATAACAACTAGCACCTCTTATGAGTCCATGGCATAGCACTTGCCAAAGGTAGATGTGATCTTCAATCTAAGATAATTCAATATAACTAAGGGAATCACATTATAATAAGGTCTAGAATCAAACATGTAGTTGTGAATAATTAATCCATTAATTAGTAGGGTAGTTTAAAATAGATCCACATTCAACTAACTTTATACAAATGTAGTCCCCAAATAAAAATCTAGGGATGGTTAAACAACCCCATATGATTATTCATCATCTTCATATAGTTTTTGGGGTTAATTTATTTCATTTGTAGCTGTACTCTCACCAAATTCGAAATATTCCAATTCCCTCTTCTCATGCTTAGGTATTTGTAATAATTTAACAAGTGGCATGATGATTTTCAATTGACTCAAAACTTGAGCCATATAAAACATGATATACTAAGGAAGGGGAGTATTTTTAGGAAGGGTAACAATACCTTTAGCTAGAATACAACCATTTAAAGTCAAGGGTGGGATAGGCTAGGATGGATTAACATTTTTTATAATAGTCTTCAAGGGTGGGTTATTTATAACATCATTTACACCCTTAATAATACTATAAAACAAATGTACCCTATTCTTGGTTGGATAACATTTTTATTTGACAACTTTGGAAATAGGTGCTAGCTTGGAACAATTAAGGACTATTGTAGTTTTATTAACTTCCTTATTTACATCCCTTAACCTTATATTGTAAAGGGTAGTGTCTTGGGGAAAAACACCTTATTGCCTACTTTTAATATTATATTATTTCTCTTTGGAAGCTATTTCATTAATTAGTAGCTACCTATCCTCAACTAAAGGAATTCCCCCTTCATATTTGTTAATCATCATAGATCGTAATTAATAGAAATCTTGATTGGGTAATTCATATGCTTGTGTCATGTTAACATCAAAAACAAATTTAAAATTTGGGACACATACCTTTTATACTTCATTCCAAAATTGATCAATAATAAAAACACTTAGAAATTTTTTGGAGGTAGATATTTTACTTTGGAAGACTTCATAATCAATCATCAAAATCTCATCATCATTAGATATAGACTCAAGTTCCTCTACATCTTCATAAATTTATTCAACAATATCACATGGAGGATGGGGAAGGAAATATTTATCACACCAATCAATTTCCATATTATAATTTACAACATTGACTTTGGTGTTCAATAGATCAAGTACTTCCTTTCCATACCCTCTATTCTGATTTCTATCATTTATTTCATCATGGGCATGCCTTTTCCCTCTATCATTATATCTAATTTGGAAAGGGGGTCTCCCTTATGCTTTATTTTGATTATGAGTTCTCTCATAACATGTATACCCATGAGGTATCCCATTTTCATCTCTATCCAACTTGTAGGATATCTCCTTGATAGTGAAGGACAAAGTTTTCATGATTTCCTCAAGGTTGGTATTCTTAACGAAATAAATTTTTTCAATATTTACCAATTTCATATCATCCTACTTATTTAAATGTTTACCCATAACCTTTATGTTGTTTTAAATTTGGCTGGCCATGTTGAATTCCAATCTCAGGTTTGTATGAGCCTTGTCCCTCAATTAATATGTTAGCTTCTTATCAAAGGCATCACAATATTTAATAAGGTAAGTTGTATCCTCAAGCCTAATATTCTAAGGTAGTCTCATCATGGTCATGTTAAACCTTGTATTAAAATACATCACACACTCATTAGGGTTATTTTTAACATTTTCAAATTCTACTAGAAGGAACCTACGATTAATTCTATCACCATACTGAATCTTGAAAACATTTTTCATTTCTTCCCATGAATCCATAGAGAAGGAACCTACGATTAATTCTATCACCATACTGAATCTTGAAAACATTTTTCATTTCTTCCCATGCATCCATAGAGAAGGAAATTTAACCACTCAAAAGCATATTTTTATATTATGTGAAAAAATAGCTTAATGTAAACATCCTAATTCTCAACCTCATAATATTCAATGATAATGTGAAAAGCCCTCAAATGCTAATCATTGGTAATTGCATTATTCCCTTGAAACTTAGGAAGGTGGTTCCTTACTTCATTCAGGACCTCATGGTAATAACATTCAATTTTATCAGAATTAATTGGCCTAAATATGGGAATGTTGAATTTAGGAAACTCATTCTCAACTTGGTCCCTATGCCTCATGATTCATTTAATAGTGGGTTCAAGATCAAATGCCAAAGGGTTATGAGGGGGTGAGTGAGGTGGGCTTGGGGAATCAAACCTAGGAGGAGATTTAGCTAGTTGATAAGGTGATACAAAATAAATTGGACTATAAGGATCTAAATTATTAGGATAATTATTAAAATATTCAATTAAATGAGGTTAAACAAATAAGAGTTTAGGTGTACCAAAATATTGATAGTTTAAACACTCTTCTACTACTAAAATTTATCCTTTAATTGGTCTCCAAACTTATCTCTTCCTCTTTGATAAACGCTCAAGGGTGAGAGAAGATGCTTTGATAAACACTCAAGGGTGAGACAAGCTACTTTGATGGGTCAATTTTGAATGATTATCTCATTCCTTTCATATTTTCAAATAAAATAACACTCACAAATGGAGTTAAAAATAGGCAATGATCATCCTTTAAAATAGATACTCTGTTGAAGTTTCCACTAAAAGAAAATTTTTAGAATATAACAGATTATAAAATTTTGATACATAATAAAAATATAATTTTTTAAAGTTAGTGATGAGATATGAAATAAAAGACACTAAAAATTATAGATTTGTGTTCAAAGGGAGAAAACACTTTAAAACATGACAAATTGATAGATCCTTATAAGAAATTAGCATATGTCAACACAAGTGCCAAGGTATTATGTCCTCAGAAATAGTGCCAGTAAAGTGTTGGTTCCCAATTGTACACCTCTTTTACTCAACCTTGCACAATTTGAGAAAAGGGTAAACCTAGATGAAAAACCCACATATATGTCATTAAATACAAACAATGACTGGAAGCCACTAACAAAGGGTATGTTTATCTCCCTAGTACTTCAATATCTCCCTAAAACAAGGTGAGAGGACCTAAGAGGTAACTTTATCACATGGAGTGATACTACAATTCAATCTCCATGGGGATTATTGGCACACAAAAAAACACAAATTTGACTATAACATAACCAAACTTACTTGCTCTACTTCATAAGAATTATCATAAAGAATGATAAAATGCACTATGATAGACACAAACTAATAAATATATATACAAATATGATTTAAACCTTAATTTTAAATAAATTTCAACAATATAGGGATAAATAGAGGACTAAAATGCTAAGATTTAAAGCACAAAACATAGATACATTTTAGATATGCAATATTTAAGCATATGTAGGAAAATAACACTCATATTATGCAAAAAGGTGTATTATTTGTAGGGTAGGATGAGTATGGTAGTTATATAAAAGAGTGGTATGCTGGTGGTTTTTCAAATAACAAGAAATCTTTCAAAATACATGATATCACTCATTTACAAAGATGTAGAAAAACTAAAATACAAGCTAAGGGGAACTACTAGGAGTGATTTGCATCCATTAGTGCCAACATAATACAAATACCAAAATGATTATTGGAAGCCTACAACATAAACTACAATTATAATTTCAAATACTTTTTCCTATTAAATCTATAAACCTAGGGTGCCCTTAAGAGGTATTAAATAACATATTTTCAAATCAAACTATAGAAATCAGTTTGTAATGAAGATATATGCCCAAAATGACAACCATTAATAAGTATCAAAATATATATGCAATCAACATAACTTTTAAAATATATTATTGAATTTTGTCAATAAGAAAGATTAAAAAACACAAGTATTTTCCATTATCTTGAAATAAAATCTTACATACATCATTGTTTCATAATGCTTCCATGGATAAAATGATGGTGAACTTGCTCTTTTAATAGGGGAGACATAAACAATTCTCTCATATCTTGTTAATGGTTGTACAACCATAACCACCTTAGCAATAGAAACAAGCCACACACAATAAGGATCTTGAAAGTTGAAAGATTTTAAGACCTAAAAAGAACAACAACCATTGAAAAGAGGATAAACACTCGTTTTATACAAATCATTCACCAAAAATATTCTATGAATATTTTTTAGTTGGAATATGCCATTTGTCATGCCTAAAAGCTCCCGCTTTACAATAAAATCATTATGATAACTGCCTATGCTTGTAATGATAAAAATTTTAAACAAATGCTTGATATTCTTAGCTAAAAATGTGTTACACTTGAGCTTAAGGGAGAATATTCACTTGAGAGAAAAATAAACTCATTGTCTTTGTGTTTACTACTTGGCCATGCTCTCCCATTAATTATTTACAAATTTGGAATCTTCTAAACATCTGCCCTTCTCATTATGAAGGCTAAAGAACACCCCTTGCTTTGTCATGATTGTATTGGAAAAATCCAAATATGATAGAGGCAAAGAAGGATCCATGTCCATTTTTAAAATATGATTGGAAGGGCCCACCTTTGCCTCATAAACACTACAAGATATTTTTCCTCCAAGCAGGTCTTCGACATAAGGAAAATATAAAAAATGGCAATATCTAATTTTTTTTATATCTTTTTTCCCTAATACAAAAATTTTACATGCCTTCCATATTTATATTTTTCCATTGAAATTTTATGGTTTCCACCAAACTTTATAATACCTAAGGAAATTATTTTACCTTTTTAAATCTTGGCCTCACCGTTTGACCCTCCATGTGGATTATATTAATAGTATGGCTATAATATATTTAAAATCTCATGCTTTATAAAAATTTAACTTCCACTTGGATAGATCATACATTTTGTAAATAGTAAAGATACACATTTTGCCTCTTAAATTATTACATGGCCTTTGATTTTCTTATGTGGGATTTGATTTGCTTTGAAACTTTATTGCTCCCCTTTCAGACCATATCTCCTTTGACTACATGTTGATTGGTAGGTGGCAGACATTGGATTGAATATAAGGATATGAGCACAATTTTTTAAAACAAGAAGCCTAAGTTTCAAAAATTCCAATTTTGAAAAAATCTTAGTTTTACAAAAAAAACTCAAATTTGGAAAAAAGCCTAAATTTTTAAATAGCCTAAATTTACAAAAATATTGATTTTGCATAAAGCCCAAATTTACAAAAGCTCAATTTTATAAAAAACTTGAATTTGTAAAAAGCCTAAATTTTAAAAAAGATTGAATTTCCATAAAGCTTGATTTTGAAAAAATCCCAAATTCACACAAAGCCCAAATTTGCAAAAAACTTGAATTTACAAAAACCCTAAATTGACACAAAGCCCAAATTTGCAAAAAGCCTAAATTTGTAAAAATCTCAAATCTGTAAGAATACATATTTACAAAAATCCCAAATTTACAAAAATATTGAATTTTCAAAAATAATGAGAAATTGAAATTAATAATTTTCCAAAAAACATAATAATTTTTCTAGAAAAAACTTAAGAATTTGAAAAATCAAACTTGTATTTTTTGCAACTTGTTTTTTCACCATATATTCCGATAGGCCTTTTCACCCGAACTACAAATTTCAATAATTCAAACATGCATTTTAACTTGATTGTTTTACTACTTAAAATCCTTTTCAAATATGGAAAACATCATACTTAGCATTATTTGATCTTCACATCTTGATTTTAATCATAGACCCTATAATCTTATTGAAATATGAAAACATTAAGCATTAGCTAGAACTACGATTACATAAGGTTTTCACAAGGCAAAATATGCATTTTAAAATCAAGTAAACACTTGAAAATAGGAAGCAATAGTTAGATATTCATGCACTAATTTTTTGGAAAACAACATAGATTGCTCAGTGTAATTTTGGGCACTAACACACATTATGTGAGAATATAACAAAATTAAACAATACCTAGAAGAATGTGGTCTTATGTCAAATAACACATCCCATTTTTAAGCTAAAAAAGGGACCCTCAGAGTTATTTTTTTGAAGTATTATTCATGATTATGTTATTCATATTAAATTGGCTTGAATATATATAGAACTTCATTTAAATTGGGTAAATATTCAATAATCATGATATTATATGCCTGTATATAAAGTATATCACCCCTTTATCTTAAATCTTTTTATGGGATTTTATCATAGACTATAGCTTATGAATTTTAGGTATTAAATCTATATTTTATGTGAATGATTGGTTTCAATTCTTGTATTATTTGATTGATTCTTTAATAAAATTCAATTAGGAAAAACATCATCAATTTACTTAATCAATTTTATTATTTTATCATAGATTTTCAAAGGTTATTCAGCCCTCTAGATTCTTCCACATGTTTAAAACTCTTTGATGCACAAACTTAGAGTCAATTTATTTTTAAATAATGACAAAGTAATTTTAAATCCTACATCCCTAAAGATGGTGCCATGTGTCACCATCCTAAAAGCTCAAAACCTCAAATCCATTAGGGAATTATCTTAGAAAATTAAAACCTAAGGGGTATTTTAGTATTAAATAAAAGGTTGGGAATTGAATGGCATTGACAAATGCCCATAGCCTAAAAGCCTCAAGATTGTGCCACATGACACCCTCTCAAAAGAACTAGAGCACAAAGTAATTATAAAATTTTCCCAAAGCATGAAGAACCCATGAAGCTAAGAAAATGCCATGTGCCTAGGGCCAAAAAAACACAAACTAAAACATGGGATTACTAAGGAGAAGTTTCATTGTAGTTGTGATGACAAAAGTAGATAATAAGTTAAACCCTAAGAATGATGATAAGATGCTAAGTAGAAAAGTGGGACCCAATAGTAAAATCCAATAACCTAGATAAGGAAAAGGAATGAAACGTTAATAAAGATCCATGTGGAATTAATGACATCAACAAATCCCAGGAACTAAGATTGATTTCCTATTTGGTTGTCAAAATCATCAAGACTCCAATAGGATTATCTTTTAGGTATAGAAATTAGAGTTGAAGTGTAGTTGGTTCCTCACTAACTAAAAGGCCCATAAGTGATAGATGATGGGATATTAAATGTTAAATCAATCCAAAAGACATTTAATTCAAGCTAAGGATAGATCTTTCATTTAATCAACCCATAAAATTGAATGCAGAAGTCCACATAGGGTATGATCGAATAACAGTCCCAATAAAAAATTGTTAAGAATAATTAAATCTAACTGCAATTATCCCCCAAAATTGAATGAAAATAAAATAGTATATAATGAGTCATCACATTTTGGGTACATGTAATAAGTCCAAGGAGAGAAAATGATCATAAAATACAAAATGTATGTTTTAAAGAGGCATGACCTCTAGCTTGAATTCATAGTAAAGCTAGTGAATCTATCAGAATCTCAACCACATTCCCCAACCATCATTAAATAATTTGTAACTACCCTGATAATGGGTTGGATAAAATTCATGGACAAATTTGTCTATGTTAGGGATGTTGTTTTACCTTTGAAAAGGTCAAGACTTTTGGGGTCAAATCACTATTTATATTGTGTTAGGATTACACCTACCTTCCTTTAGTGTTTTAACCTTGATGTGCATCCACAAGTGGTTAAAATTTATGCATATATTTATTACTATAATTGGTATGTATTAAAACATCATTTATCCCATGCCTTTAGAATTAATTTATTTCCATAGTATATTGATTGTAACAAAATGTTTATAGAATGTTGAATAAAAAAATTATTATGTTTTGTTTATTTAGTGTCTCTAGTCTTTTAATTTAATTGGCCAATTGGTTCTAAGACTATTAATGTGTTTGTTTTTAGATGATTACCTTAGTTATGTTTTTCCATGGCTATTTTCGATTCCTAAAGATTTCACTTTAGAATAGATAAAAATATATGGGAAGCTTTATAGATGTGGGACCAAATGCAATCTGTAGAGAAACCTCTAGGGTTTTAGAAGTTGGATCTTTGGTCAATTTGGGGGATGAAAAAGGATAGAAGGAAAAATAGTAAACAACATGAAAAGTAAATCTAATCTAAAGTGATGTGTTGGATGATTTGAGATATTAATGTAACCTTGCATAAAATAATGTAGACCTCTAAACACCATAGATTGTAAAGGATATTAAAAGCATGAATTAAGATCTATAGTATAAGAAAAGATTTACACTATGGAAGTAGAATAAAAGAGATATCAAATGGAGATAATTTTAACCCAAAATAACACATAACATGATTTCCTCTTAATCATGGATAAGGAACTAAATATATAAGGCCAAAAAAGGCACATACAAAGTGTCCACTAACATCCATGAGGTGTACCTATTAAAATTGCATAATGAAAACTCTAACTACTACTATATTTAGTCTATTGCAATTGGTTGTTCATAGAAATAAGATTGTGAAAAACAAATAATCACTAGGCCCCTATAGAGGGGAAGAACCTTAAATATATAACCAAAAGGACTACTTGAAGAGATTACATTTGGATATTCCACCATTCACGCCCATGATGATATTACAGCTAAAAATGATCTAAAACTCATGAGTGTAGTTACCCCCTAGATCCTAGATGTGGCACAACTATCTCTTCCTATTATGACATCTTTTCTTAGGAGAATCAAGGTGGTGTCATGTGTCTACTCCTATAGATATCCACTAATTCCATATTTATCAACCTTGGTCCCCTCCAAACTTAAAATATCACACTTTAAGTAAAGCCTAAAGTATTTCAAAACATTGCTTGAAAGGAAGGACCCATGTCTTTATCCAATGATTCTCTTTAAGTCTTTGGAAAACTAGAATTATCCTCAAATAAGCATAGAGATGAAACATGTCAATTCAGTACTTCTCTAGAGGGGATGAGGGATTTTTTAGTTGATTGAGTATAAGATCACCATGTGTTGAGCTAGCACTCCTCCTAATAAATCTAGGAATACACTCACCAAAATGAGTATGAGGATGCCACATGACAAAGATATATTTGAATATTGCATTAAATACTTTGTAGGGCCCCTTAGTCTTGTTAAACAATGGTGCCGGTCTGAGGCCTGACCCAAATGAAAAAAAATGAGGAGTGTGAGGCCACCATGTTTTGAGCTGATTCTCCTCTTGAGTGGAAATAAGGTGCCCCTGAGCCATATGAGTGTCGGGATACCATATAGAGGAAGTGAAAGGATGTTGTCAATTACAATTTTTTTGAAAAAAGGGGCCTGGAGAAAGAAGGGACCAAAGGGGGAAACTACTGAGAGGTATCAAGGAACTACTAATTATTCAATAAATCTAAAGCTATAAATCAAACTACTCGAAAATAATTAACATGGATTTATGATCCATATCTCTTGGTGACTCATAGCATAGTCAACCTATGGACAAAAGAACCTAAAACCTTTGGTGCTCAAACCAATTGAAGTATACTTTACAAAAATAGGAGGAATATGGCTACTTACAACTTTTTAAGGATCACATATAACGGAATCCATTCTTCCTTCTTTACTTGGGTCTTTTTATTAAGATCTTCAAACGCTCTATCTAGATCAATTATCTCCTTAAAATAGATATTCCATAAGTCTTTGACCACCACCATTATTTTTAACTCTAATTAGGTGAGGGGGTGTAATATCTTATCCACTTCAAAGGCATTTAGTTCTTGATCAAAATCTATGAAAATGGTCTACTCATTTTGATTCTACTTGAGTACTGCCTTGATTTGATCCTTAGAGAGAACTCTATTATTGGCTAAGAAAGGAGATGGAAGCTTCAATTAGAATAATTTCTCTATGCATCCCTTCCTTTCTTAGACTGCTTACTCAAAAGCATTAAGGAATGCCTTACATTTGTTTTTTACCTTATTATAGCCTAGGAAATCATTTAATTTCAACAATGCCTACCTTTGCTCAGCCACCCCTACTTCTTGTAACATTTCAAGAGAAGTGTTATAGAGATTTTGAACAAGGATCTATGAGTCTATGACCTTGGGTTTGATGAAGGTAGTTACTTGATCCATAGATGAGCTCACATGGGTGGCTACCTTCTATGTATCTATAGTGAAAGAAATCATCATCTTCAAGCTTGATTCCATAACCTTGATCCTTTCCCAGTAGGATTTGTATAGCTACTAGATTAGGGGAAGAATTTTTATGACCTTTGGGTGATCAATGAGGTTGTTTTTCAGGTTTTCAATCTCTTAGTCCTTGATTGAGGAGTCTTGTTGTGTTGAGTTCTATATTAATTGCAGTGCCCAATTGTACTGGATATTTTTTTGCAAACTATATCCAACTCTATTTCCATCTCTTGTAGCCTAGTGTCAGTGGCCATTTACTTGTTAGCTTCAATATAAAATACTTCCATTGTGATATGGCCTTGGAGGTTGGTCCTAGCCTAGTTGAGGTCAGCATCCTTAGATTTAGCCTTAGCATTAAGGTGGTCATGTTTCACCTTGACCTTGGCATATTCCTACTTGGTTTTCTCCAGTTGATGAGATATCTTGACATAGTTCATAATCATAGACTTATATGTTTCCTCCATAAGCTCGACCAAGTTAGTGGGTTGGGCTTGACTGAGGTTAATACCAATGGCTTGGATGGTGTAGTCCATTGGTTGCATCTATTCTTCAGGATTGACTACCTAGGGGGTTAGATTAGTGACCAAGATGGATTACTATCTAGGGTCATAGAATGACCACATGTGTGGTTGAGTATCATCCTTATCCCATTTTCTCCTCTTCTTTTCCATATGGGCTAATCAAGACACCCTTGTTGCATCCACCTATCACTGATATTGATCTGGCACTTGAATGATTTTTCCTATTAAGGGGATTCTTTATGGTAGTCTGAATGGGATAACTAACTAATATTATAAAGCAACAAACCCTACTCCTATGGAAGACAGAAAATGAATAGTTAATGATGAAGGAGAAAAATATGGGAGACTATAAGGTAGAGAGAATGATAACTATGAAATGAGTGAGGATGCGATGGATGATAAAGGTGGGGGAGTGAAGAGTGGCATGGAGGAGGAGATGGGAATGGTGGAAGAGAAGGGGTTAGCCCTAAAATTAGGTTGGGTGGATGAGGTGAAGATTGGAACCAAGGTAGTGTCAGGTTGGGTAATGAAAATTTTTACAACTTGTAGTGGTACCATCAAGGCTAATGAAGAGGTGATGGGATGAGTTGGTGTCAGAGTTTACAAAACTCTCACCTGAGATCTCTCCAAGAATCCATTTCCACAACCATGGAGATTAACACATTACTCACATAATGATAAAATATATATTAACAAAATAATAGATTACAATATGAATAACTCATCTATATCTCCATATCTTCCATGTTATGAAATGTACTTTAGGAGTGTTTATAAATAGGATAGTGAGAGACTAAGTGGGTAAGTGGGGGTAGGTATGTTGACATAATGTTCACATCCACATAAGTAAGCTTAAAAAATAATTAACCCACATTAATTACTCTAAAACCCTCCCTTAAGCACAAATTAGTGAGTAGTGAAAAATAAAAGAGTGTAAGACTCCTCAAAAGATAGGTCCTGAAAACTATGCCATGTTGGGTACCTATGTATAATTTCCAGAGAATATAATGAAGAAGCCAAATGTCTTGATAGATGCCAATTGATCTCATCAAAATACATGGATGCCAGTCATTGTAACCACCAAGTAAAATAGGAACTAGTGCGAAATACAAGGATCAACTAGAAGAAACACTAATCTCTAAAAGACTAGGTATAAGATGAAACTTGAGGAAACATTGTTAAACATCCCCCCTCAATGATTAACACTAGGTGAAAATACTTGTAATATCTACATGAGTAGTCTTAATCCACTACTCAAACACCAAACAATTTGACACTATATACACTAGAATAACTCCATGTCATATTGAATGAGACT
The DNA here is from genome assembly GCA_037957365.1 of Torreya grandis. Classification (NCBI taxonomy): domain Eukaryota; kingdom Viridiplantae; phylum Streptophyta; class Pinopsida; order Cupressales; family Taxaceae; genus Torreya; species Torreya grandis. The sequence goes on from JARHVA010007219.1 coordinate 692,784, forward strand.
ATCAAACTATCGAAGAAGATAAGATGACATTGGGATTCACTAGAATAGCTACAATACAACTATGGGAGACTATCAAATATCAGAAAAGTCATGTAAAAAATATAGAAGAGCACACCAAAGAATGCCAATAAATGGTGAGACATTATGCAATCATCATATGGGTTTTGATAAATAAAGTGCCTAAATAAGATCCACATTTATAAAAGAGGAAGACAAAGTCATTATTGTGCTTAAAAACATGAAATCACACATGCACACAAAATATTCAAAAACATAACTCTCAAAAAGTGGAGAAAAGACAGAAATCTCATAGGAAAAAAATTCCCCCCTAAAAGAGAGAAAATAATAATAGAGAGTAAGAAATCCCTCCATAGATGATGTTGAATAAGTATTCACTCCAAGTACATGAAAATCATAAAATGAATCAATCTACATGAGTGGTCTAAATCTAGTAATCAATTACAAAAATAACTGACACTGGGCTTCACCAAAATAACTTCAATCAAAAACATTGTTAATGGTGAAAAAAGTTAAAAAAAGTACTATAAGTGCAAAAAATATTCAACACCAAGAAGAAAAATTTACATCACACCCTCCCATACTATTGAATGGATGGAGTATAAAAAAAAGGGTCTACATGAGTGGCCCAAATCCACTACTCGAACACCAAACAAGCTGACACTATATACACCAAAATAACTCCATGTCATGCTGAATGAGACTATCAAACTATTAAAGAAGATAAGATGAAACTGGGATACACTAGAATAGATATAATAAAACTAAAGGAGACTATCAACTATCATAAAAGGTGGTGTCAAAAATGTATAAGATGCTCAAAAAATCAAGGGAACAAAAAAGGTGTCTCCATAGAAAAAGGCAAGGTGCTAAGAAAGGGTCCTAAAGGACACAAGACACAACTACCAATTTGTCAATATACTAATTCATGTCATGGACTAATAAAAGAGTGTGTAAAATGGAAAGAAGATCCATAATGTATGTAAATACATAGAAGAGAGTCAATAGTAAAAAAAATAACATGTAAAACACATGAAAAATGACATCGGGCTCAACTAAAATTCTGTCCTAGATAGTGCATGTGAAAAGTAAAATGTAGGTCCAATAACATAGAGAAAATAATAGTAGTAACTATGTAAACTGAATAATAGGACATCAGACTCAACTAAAAAAGCATCCATGAGTGTAACAAATGATGACAATGCAAAGGAGCAAGAAGGAAGTATGTGTTGCCTATGAGGGGATTTGACCTCGTACCAGACTAGACCTCACCCTCCAATCTCTAAAAAATGGCATAAGGTAAAGTAAAAAAGAATAAATAATCCCTCAAAAAATTCTTAAAAAATATAGCAAAATGTGTCACCACTAAAATGTCACCACACAATGTAAGAAATGGTAGCACAACCAATGCGAAGAGATGCCCCTAGAATGTGCCACTTTATAAAATAGTGTTTTATACAATATAAATGGGATATATATGTGCAAAGTTGAAAAATAAACACTTTAAAAAAAGATAACACTCAATTTTGAGTTACCATTTTCAAGATATTAATAAAATGATTTCTCATATATAGCCTATTTTTAATAAAAATTGCGCTTGCTTAAAAAATACACCAAATTTAAGGGAACCTAGACTTCTAACCATTCATTGGAATTGGCATAAAAACAAGAATATCCTCAGGCAAATATAAGTAAAAAAAGTCAACTTAATTACCTCGATATGCATGAAAGTGTGCTTGACTCCCTCTTTAAGAAAAAAATAGAGCTTAATAAGGAAAAACAAGAAATTTCTAGATGTGTTAAGAGGAACTAAAATATATTACAAATGTATTAACCCTATTGGGCCCTCCTTAAATAAAAATCATCACCAAAATATATTTGTCAACACAATCCTCTCATGTAAAATGGCCCCACCTTTTGAACAAATCATCACCAAAATAAATTATCTCCTTACTGGTAAAAAAAGGCAAGTGGAGGAAAAGATAGGGTTGGTGAAAACACCAGTGTGCAAAGTGATGTGGCTAGGAGTTGTTGAAATTTATGATAGTGAGGTAAAAGAAAGATAGTGGTTGATGAGAGGGTTCAAGAGGAATGTTGAAGAAAATGAAGACTAGGAGTAGCTGCCACCTACTACCCCATAGCTAGTCACCACCAATCCTCCTCGTCCTTCACCACATCATATTTCCTTAGTATCCTATGTATAGACCATGGAGAATGGATGATAGAGCTTAAAAATTAGGTATTTCCTCTCCAATCTGATATTAACAAAAATAGATGAGAGACTCCCAATCACTCCACCATTTCTTTCTCCCCTATATCTAGATGTAACTTACCCAACCATGCCACCTTATTGTAGTCCTTAAAAATTTAAATCCATTGAAATCCTTTGGTAAAATGGAATTTTGTTCCCCTTGAGTTGGTCAGCTGGAATTAAAAAAATTGTGGAAATGATGCTCTTGGGTTGAGATAAAAGATATGAATAGACTAAAACTTAATATTACATCAATGCTAATGTTGTTAGACGTAAAATGGGCCACGGTAAAATAAGATAGAGGATGGTGGTAGTTTAAAATAGGCATTTCAAAGGAACACTTCAGGAACCATCAGCATGGAGATAAATGCATATGTGCAGTCTATTAAAATTTTTGGCTAAAATAGAATGTGGTTTTGCTTTAGTTGAAAACGATTATCTTCTAATGCTCTATCTCCATTCCAATCTTGGTTTCTCTATGAAAAGAGAAACAAAATTAGAATGGTGATGGGAGAGGTAAAAATGAATATATATCTCCAAAACTATAGACCACATAAATCTTAGCACAAGATAAAAAATAGAATCCACAATCTAGAAGGAGTATCATCAACTAAAAACATAGACCACACCAAGCACAAATATATACTACTAGATTTGGCCAATGATAAATATAAACAACAAAACCTTCAGATCTAAAATAATGAGGAGAAGGTTGTATGGCCTACACACACTAGACGCAAAAAAATGTATATGGGATAATAGTTCAGTAGAGTGTGGGCTAGAAGTAAGGGCTTTTGGTTTTCAAAAAAAAAATCTAACACTAGCACCAAGAATACAAGCCTAGATCTAGTTGAAACAACATAAACCACAAATACAAACTTCAAAGAATGCTAATACTACACTCAAAATATTGACTATTAGAATAATAAAGTACAAGAGGAGAACATAGACATGTTGAACAATGTCACTTTAGAGGAGGCTCTGATGCCATGTCAGAGTTTACAAAAATCTCACTTGAGATCTCACCAAGAATCCATTTACATAACCATGGAGATTAAGACATTTCTCACACAATGAGAAACTATCTATTAAAAGAAGAATAGATTACAATGTGAATCACTCCTCTATGTCTCCATATCTTCCATGTTATGAAATAAACTCTAGGAGTGTATATAAATAGGAAAGAGAGACTGAGTGAGTGGGTAAGTGGGGGTAGGTATGTCAGCATAATATGGACATCTACCTAAGTAATATTAACAAGTAATTAACCCACATTAATTACTCTAATAGTTAGAGTGCTTGATTGGGTAGTAGTTGATGCTTCAACTTGCACTAGGGCTATCGAAGGAGAAGGGGTAGTAGTGAAAGAGGTGGAAGTAGAAAGAAGGGGATCTATAAAGTGGATGTTATTTTGTGGAAGGGGTATTAGTGGGATGAAAATGAGGGACATAGTCCATTTGAGCTAGGATGACCTAACCACAAAGTGACTAAGGGGAACATGTTACTACTGTAGGGCCATAACATCTGGGAAATTAGGTGGTGGCCATGTCAAATGGGTCTACACCATCATGACTTCTTCTACCACTTCCTTTTCTATAGAAGTGTCTTCTACCTCATCTCTGGGGGTATCTTCTTCTTCATCATTCCATGATACCTCGATCTCAGGTGTGGATTCCTCTTCTAACATGCACTCTTCTAGCTGGACTCATCCCATAACTTCTCAAATTTCTCATCTAAGGTATTCTCATACAAACTAGTGTGTGGTTTGAGTATCTCATATCTATACTTTAAGAAGGTAATTTTCCTCTCTTCTCTTCAACCTAGGTCATTTATTCGATGCTGCATTCCTTTTGATAAGTTCTTGGTAAGGTCAAAAGTTTAAAATTTATCATAGAAATACTCCAATGATTTGGGGATGTCTTACGAGATCTAGGCTATGTCCACATAATTTTGAGGGAGACCTTTTGTGGGAAACTTCCTCTACTCCAAGTAGGTTTGAGCCTAGTGTCAAGGTGTAATGGTGGTATTCAAATATGTTATATACCCTATTGGGTAACAATATCATTAGTCATTTATTAGGTCAAGGCCTAGCTCTACCAGCTTGGTCATGAGGAGATGTCTTTGGTGTATTTTCTACACTAAGATGTTGCCTCTTAAAAAAGGAATGTGATATAATCCCTTTTTCTTCTTACCTACCCCATTTATGGAGTTCATTGTATCAAGTTATCGATCGAACTCAAGGGTTAGGGTCCTATCATTTTACATAAAAGGGAGCTAGAAGGGCTCTCCCATAAACCCATGTACTCAGATAAATGTAAGATGGTCCCCCTAGAACTAGTCAACTAGGACCTTCATGCCTTGAAGCCACCCTTGTTGATCATCCATCATCCAAGGAATGACATCCTACCTATTGAGATCTATAAGATATAGATCCATAAACCACTTTGAAAACTCATAGTAGTCCCTAGTGATCGATAGGATGGGGGTTCATGTAGTGATTAGGGCTACTATATTGGGGAAAACATTCATATCTATGGTGTTTAACTATAGGCACTTGGAAAAGAATTTGGAGTGTTGGTATATAATTAGGTGCATAAGGTATGATGGATATAAAAAATTACCTATTACTAATAAATTTTTAAACTCACCTCCCATAATGGAGGTGATGGCTTTGATGAAGGCCATCTTGAATCCCTCCACCTTCTCTACCACAATCATGAGGAAGATCATGCCCAGTTGGAAATCCTCAATGTTGTCATCAATATACATTCCTAAGATGAATGCCAGGATGGAAATAGTGTCTTACACATGCTGGGTAGGGAAAGGCAATAGGTGTAGGGCATGGGAAGAATCTCCATGATCTTTTGGTTGAGAAGAGTCCTAAGGAAGTGTACCTAATCTTTCACTTAGGAATCCCATGTACTTTTGAGGCTTTCAATATTGTAGATGATAGCATTGGGATTGTGTTGGAGTCAAAACATCACCCTGAGATTGTATGCACTAATATTAACCCTTAGACATGCCTCATATGTGATTGTGTTAGTTCTAACATCATATTTTTTTTTTAGAGGGTGATGATCTTAGGGCAAGGGTGCACATAAGGCACCATGTGTTATGCTAATGTGAAATCCTATATTTTTCTCCCAAATGAGGTATATTTCTTCCTACTGAGCCTATAAAAATTTTGAGCATAAGTTCCTTCCCTTAGATTTTTAGGATTATGAACTAACTCTTGATTCAATATTTTTTCTATAGAGTGAATCACCAAAGCCATATCTTTGTATGTCCTTTAGTTTCTTGCATGGTATTAGGTACCTTCCTTTTTACATAGGTAGGAGCTGAAGCATAAGACTTGTTGATGGTTTTTGTGGGAGGAGGGGCTCCTCCACAGCTTGAAATATGGGTTCTCTATTTTTAAGGTTGTTTCCCACTTCCTGAAGAAGATTTAGAAGCTTCCATTGCCTAGGTAGGTGAAAATTAGTTCAAAAGATCTCTCTCTATTTCCTCTAGGTCAACAGTTCTTTATCACTCCTTTCAATTTTTGAGCTTCCTCTTTTTTTTTAAAACTATTCAATGATCTCTTTAGAATCACTAAGTGTCAAGTGCTTGACTTCTAACAGGAGATGATGTATTTATGCACTAGTGCCACTAGGAGGCTCATCATGGAAAATAAAAAAATGAGCACCTTCATAAATGTTAAGAGGAGCATCAATTCTTAAATGGCCACTCTAAAAAGATTCATTATGATTTTTATATGGAATCATGCATAATAGAGCATCTAACATTAATGATAGAGGAAGCGGGTAGATAACTATCTTTCAAATAATGTTTTAAAGGTGTGGAGAGATCTGGGAGAGGACGCTTGGTAATCCGATTGGTCACTTGTACCAATGACACTAATTTAGAAAGGAAATAACAAAAGGAAAAGAATCACAATGAGGGAAACAAATGATGAGGAAATGAAACATAGTAACAAGAAAAGGAAACTATCAAATTATATACAAAGGGTGGCAAGAAGTCAATTGAAATGCTTTAAGTCAATCTCATTGATGGGGATCTCTAAGGCATTTCCTTCTAAATATTTTAATTTAAAATAATTTCCTTATCTTTTTCTGATAATGTAATATGGTCCTCTCTATAAAGAATCAAATTTTTCAGCTACCTTGGTCTTGCAGCCTTCTGATCATATTTAAAGACTAGGTCCTAGGCATTGAATCTTGGGTCTAATGAATTTTTTTTGAACCATCACTTCACTACTTATTTTTGGATGATATTTGAATCACCCACCAACACCCTTATTTCCTAGAGTTTGAGTAATTTTCCAAGCCAAACGTCCATTTATCTGTCCTCTTTAATGTTGATAGCCTTCAAGAACTATTACATGGGGACTTCTAAAGACACTATCATCACCACTTCCTTCCTATATACAATCTACCCATAGAACTATTATCACATGTAAGTGTCAGTCCCTTTTCTTTTGATTACCCATTCTTTTGATCAACTAGATTAAGTTCTTATTTATAAACTCCACCAATCCATTCCCCTATGGGTAGTAATTGGATGAAGTCTTTAAGAAAAAACCATTCTGGAGTGCAAATTCAAATATTTTGGATCTGAGGAAGGCTTTCACATTATCCAAAATGATCATTTTTAGTGACCCAAATATAGCCATGAACTCTTCATAAAATCTAAGAATCAATTCTTGATTACCTCTTTTACTAAAATTGCCTTAGTCCACCTAGTGAAGTAATCAATCACCATTAGTATCCATTTATGACCCATATTGGAGATTGGGTTGATCATTATAATGAATTCTAAGCCCTATTATGTAAAGGGTTCATTCATCATAATTATATTGAGAAGTATGGCCACGTTTTTCCTCTTCTAAGTGAAGAATTAGCATTCATGGCACCTTTTGACTACTTGATGATAGTTTACAAACATGGTTGGTTATTAGTACCCTACCCACATGATCTTGGTCATGATGGTCTTGGCAGAGAAATGGCCACCTGAGTGGGTGAAATGTATGTCTTGTATAATATTTTATTCTTAGGGCCTATCAAATCACCTAAGGAGGTCCCCATCAAAATTCCTCTTGAATAATATTCCCTAGACTAGAGTATAGATAGATCCTTGCAATCTGTAAAAATATCTTTTATGTATGGGGAAACCACTAAGATACCTACCTATTTACATGGAGTAGACCTAATTAGTCACCCAAGATTCTTCAGCTTCAAACTAATTCACCAAGGCTATCTCTAGCATGTCTTGATCTTCCATCAAGATGTCTATACACTAGGCCAAGTACTCACATATTCCCTTTCCTATAATTAAATTGGTTGTCTTAACTTATATGTCATATTCTAGGGTCTTGGTCATCTAATTGGCTCTCTTTTATATAATTTCTCCCTCCATGATATACTCATGAACACTAGAATGCACAACATACACCAATATCATTCTACCCATCATAATGTTCCTAAACTTCTTAAGGCTTTTGATGATGGAAAAGGATTGATTTTATACAAAATTACATTTAAATTCATACCCACATAATGTTATATAATAGAATGTGATCAAGTATTCTTCTCTACCCTCCTCTTCCTTTTGAGTTAGCATGACTACAAGGCTATGCTCACATCCATATAAATGCAGAATGAAATATTTGGAAAATTTAGGGTTAAAAAATATGGGCATGGTGGATATTGATCTTTTTATTTATTCAAACCCTACTCTCCCTTCATGCATCCATTTGAAGCCTTGGTCCTTCCTTAATATCAATATGATTGGTTTGACCAATCTTATGAATTTAGATATATGTACTAATAAAATTTATCTTTTTGAGGAAAGATTGGACTCCATTTCTATTTAATGGAAAGGCTAGGTCTCTTATGAATTTTATCCTTTCTAGATCAATAGGGATCCCATCCTTAGACACTACATATCTGAGTAGCTTAGTTGGAAGGACTCTAAAAATACATTTTTGGGGTTTTAAGACACCCTAAATTCCTATCATCTTTAAAATAATTTATCAAAATGGTTTAAGTGGTCTTCCCTCCATTTTAAAAAAATAGTGAGCTCATCTAGGTAGATTAAGATAATATTATTGATCAACCCTTTCAAGGTTACATCCATTACTCATTGGAATGTTTCCTTAGCATTGGAGAGACCAAAAGGAATCTTTATATATTTGATGGTTCCCCACTTCATAGTAAAGGTGTTTTTATGTTGATCCTCCTCCTCTACCCACACTTGATTATACACAAAAAATTAATCTAAAAGAGAGAACATCTCTGTGCCAGCTACTATCTAAATTATTTGCTCCATATAAGGGAGAGGGTAATGAATTATTACCGATGTCTTGTTTAGATCTTGGAAATCCATGCATAATCAGATTTATCTACTTTTCTTCCACATCGAGACCAAGTTAGATACCCATGTCAAATGCTTAATCAAATATATAATCCTTGAATCAATTAGTTTCTTGAGTTCTTGGGCCATCATGGATTTGACCTTTGGGTTCATTAGCCACTTATTCTACTAGATTAGTTTGACTCCTTCTACTAGATCGATGGTATGTTGAATGACCTCTCAGTCATATCCCTTTATGTCATCATAGGTTAAATAAATGATGCCCTCATACTTGTCATGGAAAAAGACCAACCACTCCTTATCCCTCTAATGAACTTCTTTTCCTACTTTTAACTCTTTTCTAACCTCTAACAGTGAGCTCATAATAATCTGCCCTATATTTGACAAACTTGTGCCTATCATTCCTCACATAGTCCAAGAGGTTTTATATAGTGATGAGGCCCTTTGGTATTTTTTTGATCTTTAGTTATATGATATGGTCACCATATGCCTCATCGATCTTTGACTATATTTTTTTTAAGAATTCATAGGATTTTTGGAGGAAGATTGCAATCTAGGCATTCATGTCAAAAATCTACCAATTTTGTTCATTGTTTAGGATGGTGGGCCTAATGATGATGCACACTACCTATTCGTTGGTAAATAGGTTTTTCACTAGGTCAAATTAAGAACCCCATGTTACCATTTTATCATCTTTTATATTTTTGGCCCTATGGATGATTTTAATATTAGAGGCCTTAAAGGATTCAATTAAGTCCCATATATGGTGATGTAAGACCTCATACACAAATTATTTGTAATGAACACCCCTCTTACAAATCTTACAACCAATTTAGATTCATATAACACCCTCAAATTCTTGATTCACATTAGCTTGGTGATGTTGAGACCATGAACAAATGAATCATACTATGCTTTGTTATTTGTATAAGAAAACTAAAAACAAAAAACTCTATGTATATTGTCCCTCGAGTGAGATGTTAGTTGCAGACTAGATTTAGAGTGAATATTGCATTTCACACCATTGAAATGTAGATTATAAACTTTAAACTCCTCTTTTCCCCGCTTACTTTGGTCTTATTGCTTCCTTAAAACCTCAAAAATGACTTGGTATTCATCCTAGATGATGTAGGTCCCAAGAATGGTGGCATCAAAGGTTTCAAATGAGTCATTTTTGATGAACTTTTTGATGAGGACCTCTTCTTCTAGGATTTTATTGTTCACCACCTTTTCTCCCTCAAGCATCTCTACATAGTGTGTCTTTATCCTTGAGAAAGAGGTGTGTGTTGCCTTGAAATTTGCCATTAATTCATCCACTATGTGCTCTAGGTGGAGAGGCTCAAATAATGCCTTTAACTTTCAACCATAATTGGTCCTTAGGGTTAGATGGGACTAGTCTAATGATAGATATCTACCAATCTTGGTATTGAAATCTCTTGATAAACATAACCTAAAGATAGGTGGAATGTCTATCACCATAATATATTTTGGTACAGTGATGCTTAGGAAAGAGTAAAATGTGAGAGGAATATCCTAGATGGTTCCTAAGGTTTGAACCTTTTTTCCATCTAGCCACATCACCCCCTTATTTAAGGACTCATAATTCAATTTTACTATATCAACTAATTTTTTGGGTATCACTATCATGCTCACACCGAATTTGATCATGGAGTTTTATAATAACTTCCTATCCATAATGAAAATAAGATAAAATGGGGAAGGATTTTTTTTGTTTACCCTTTCCTTACTATTGATGAAAGTGGAGGGTACCTAAGGTTGCATACTCACGTTGGTTTCCTTCCTTTTTTCCTTTGCATGCTTTTTTAGTGGTTTCTTTTTCATGGGTTCCTCCTTTTCCTCTAAGGTTTTGTTCAACAAGGTCTTATGTTTAGGGATGGATAAGACATCCTAAAGGGAAACATTGGTTGGTGCCTTATTCAGCTACTCTACCATGCTATATGACTTCAAAGGTGGAACCTTAGGGTCTTTTAGATTGTTTTTTACTACCTTATCATGACTTTGATATACCATAGGTGGAGGATGAGGTGTTGAAACCTTTTCAAAGGTTACTTTGAGCCTTATAGGGGATTTGAAGCTCTTGACCAATCTTTTCTTCAATCATTTGTAGTAGTTAAATTACACTTATATGGGTCTATACATAGGAACTTCATTGTCAAAGATTGAATATTCATCTTATACCTAGGAGAATAATGCATGTTACAAAACAATTTATTGCTCTTCTCTAGGGATATAACCTACATTTTCACCATTCGGATAACATTTTTGACTCTCAAGGACTAGTATGTATAAGCTGAATCTAGAGTATTTCTTTGCCATCTTTGTTTGATGATATTCTATTGTAGTTTACCCCATGGATAATTTTAGGGCCTATGAAGTTCATTACAAAGGAAACACCATGAGTTAGATTCATTGTCATAGTTATTTTGGCCAACCACTAGTTCTTTATTCATTTTTAGTGATACTATATGCAATGGATTTGGGACTGTAACCATCTGATTGATAAGTTGTGTTTTATGGTCTGACACAAGATTTAGTTCTTTTTTGTTTTGCACTTGGTATTTGTGCCCTTACCTCTCTTGGTATTGGTATGAGGGTCTCTTTTATTTGTATTTATTATAAGAGGGCTTTAGGGGAGAAACTTTTTGCCTTTTGAGGTTTATGATCTCATTAGAGAATTTCCTCAAAATACTCTTCATATCATTCACCTCAAAAGCCAACAAAGATGGGAAATATGTGCTCACTTTAGTGGGAGGGTATACATACATGGAAGGAATTAGTTCTCCCAAAGTGATAAAAATTTCTTCTTAGAAATGAAATGATATCTCAAGAAACATCAACATCGATAATCATGGAGGAAGTCTTCTTGCATCAATCAGGTTATTTTCTACCTTCACTATGATGTCATATACATTTGGTAGTGTTTGGCCTCCAAGTGATTGGATCATAACAATAATATATAAATTTAGGGTCTTCATATAAAATAAAATGGCCATGCCTATATGTGGGTGAGCCACCAATGGAATTCTTTGCTAGGTCTTTTCAAATCTAGTGTTAAAATCAAACATGTCTTCTTTGGGGTCTCTTATGATGGTTATTAATTACTACAAGAGGGAATATTGATCCATGTTTTATTTAAATCGATCAAAGAATATATCACTTAGGTCATTCCCAATAGTGATAGAGTTGGCCATAAAATATCTATGCCAATCAAGATCCCATCCTTTAAAAGAGGCTATTAGTAGCCTCAAGGCTACATTCTAAGTGTTGACGTAGTAGATGGTGCACACATTCACCACATCTTAGAGGTATTTAGTTGACATCTTGAAATATTAACTTGATAACTTGGGGAGAACATTTAAATAATTTAAAGATATGGTGCCCCATTATGTTGTGGGTGTTAGTGGGACTAGAGGGAAACCACTATCCCATGACATGAAATTCTTTGTTGTAAGATGTGCCATTTATCATTATTGGTGTGGTCATTGTTATTACTATATAGTGTTATGTCCTGGAGCTCCTTGGTGAGTAGGAACTCCTAAATGAGGTATCAACAGATTTAGATTATTCATAGTTTGTGACTTTGTTGTGGGCCTTTGGCTCATAAACTCAAGCTTCTAGTCTAGAAAACTAGTAGATCGGTCCCACTAGGTGTGTTGGAAAAGATTTAACTATTGATGCCTAAAGCCTTCAATTTAAGTTAGACAAAAATCTATGGAAATTTTTACATATATGGGATTAAATGTGATTTTTAGAGTAACCTCTAGGGTTTTATAAGCTATATCTTCATTCAATTTGGGGGATGAAAAGGGATAGAAGGAAAAATAATAAAGGACATGAAAAGTAAATATAATCTAAGGCAATGCACTAGAATATTTGTGATATTAATGTAACCTTGCATAAAATATCTTAGACCTCTAAACACCATAAATCATACATGAGGTTAAAATCATGAATTAAGATCTATAGTATGAGCAAAGATCTACACTATGGAAGCAAAAGAAAAGAGATAGCAGATAAAGATAGTTTTAACCCCAAATAACACATAACATCATGTCCTCTTCATTATGGATAAGGAATCAAATATAGAAGGGAAATGAAGGCAAATATAAATCATCCACTAACATCCAAGAGGTACACCTATTAAGGTAATAGAATTAAAAATTTAACTAATATTATATCTAGTCTATGTCTTTAAATAATATTGTGAAAAATAAATAATCACCATCCCCCTCTGGAGGGGAAGAACCTCAAATATATAGGCAAAGATAATGATTGAAAAGATGACATCTAGAGATTCCACCACTCATGCCCATGATGTTTTTATAGCTAAAAATGATCTAGAACTCATGATTGTAGTTACCCCCTAGATCTTGGATATGGTGCATGTATCTCTTCCTATTGTGGCCACTATGCTTAGGAGAAGTGAGGTGACACATCATGTCTACTCCTATAATTGTCTGCTTATGTCATCTTTAGTGAGTTTGGTGCCCTCAAAACTTAAAATATCACACTTTAGGAAAAGTTTAAAGTGTTTTAAAAGATTTCTTGAAAAGAGGGACCCACTTCTTCATCTAATGATGCTCTTTCAATATTTAACAAAATGACCTTCTCCTTAGATAAGCACAAAGATGACACACTTGAATTCAATGCTTCTATAGAGGGGATAAGGGATTTATTAGGGTGATTAAGTGTAGGAGAACCACATGTCAAGCTAGTTCTCTTACTAAGAAATATAGGCATACACTCATGAAAATGAGCATGAGGATGCCACGTGGTGAAGATATATGTGATTCCTACATTAACTTCTCTATGGGACCCAATAATCTAACTAACCAATGGCACAACTTTGAGACCTGACCCAATTGACAAAAAATTGACAAAGATGTGGCCACCATGTGTTAAGTTGATGCTCTTCTTGAGTGGAAAGAAGGTGGACCTGAGCCAGATGAGCATCAGGCTGCCATGTGAAGGAAGTGGAAGGAGGCCACCACTTATCAAAATTTTAAGAAAAGGCACCTAAATAAATAAATGGATGAAAGGGGATACCGCTGAGAGGTATCAATGAACTACTAATTGCTGAGTAAATCTAAAGCTAAAAATTAAACTGCTCTAAAATAATCAACCTAGATTTATGATCCACAACTATCATAACTAGTTTATTATATTTGTTCATTATTTATTTCAAACTTCTTGCACACATCATGTGAAATAGTTATATAGTACAATATAGGCTATATTTATAATTTCTTTAATAAATCACTAGATTTCAATATTGTCCTTAAAAGATTTCCCATTGAGTAGATATAATTTTTTTTAATTGTTAGACTAGGTATAAAGTGGTATAATTGTGTTCAATCATGATTTTATATTCTATAGTATAATTAATATTATTTATAATAAATTCACCATTTCTTTTCTTACCTACCCTCTCTCTCCTTTTTACTTTTTATGGATGATGCCATGCCCTAGTTTAGGTTATGATAAGAATTACAGTCAAGTATATTTTGATTATCTTGTCATTTAAATCAAGTATATAACATGATATAGAAAAATAATAAGAAATAAAGTAAATTAATATAAATTCTCATATTAATTTAACCTCTAGTGATAGGATTTACTATTCTAAAAGTAAAATTGGTTAAACTACTCAGTCTTTAAAATAAACAAGGGGATATTTCATCCCATGATTGTTACATTCCTTTGTCCTCTTAGAATGGTGAATCCAATATCCATTTTTTAGGTGGTTTAGTTTTAGTGACCAACATCTCTAGTGATAAAATGAGGTTGGTATCTCCATATAACCCACCAAGAAAATGGCTATTGAATTAACCATTTTGAGAGGACAAAGGGAGGAAAAAGTCAAGGGATGGAATGTCCCATGATTGTTACCCTGTATTTCCTTTCAAAATAGTTGATCCAATAGTAATTTTATGGGTGGGTTAGTTGGAGTGACCAAAATATGTGGTGATAGAAAAAGAACCTAGTTTTTTAATCTATTTATTATTATTAGACATTCTTGTTTGTTAGTTATCTATTTAAAATCAACTTAGACCACACTATAAGGATCAAAAGGTATATATTTAATTTCTTACACTTCCTATTTCATATGTTGAGGAATAAGAGGAATAAAACCCTAGGGATAAGGCTTTTTGTGCATATTATTCCATGATTTTGTAGCATATCCCTAATTCATTGAATTTTAGGGTTATCACCATGTTTTGGCTTGGTGAATCAACCATAAACATCTCATGTATTCAACATTAATTCATTGAGAATCCCTTTGTGTTTCTTCTTATATTTTCAAATAATCACAATAGAACTACCGAGGAATGTCTTATTGATTATATGTATGTTATGAACATTTTAAATGTCAACTATGAGGATGTACCCTCTAGACTATTTCCCTTCACTCTAGAATAAACATATGACTAGTTTTTAAGTTTGGCACCTAATTACATCACTAGCAGTGATAGTCTTGAAAATCAATTTCTGATATAATTTAGAAACCATGTGGAAGACCTAGCCTCAATGTTGAATATTGTACATATTGATCAAAATGATCAAAACCCTATCATAATTAAAAATGAAGTTATTTATTATGAGAAAGTCAATTTTGAACCTTCTACCATCCAAATTATATGATAGGTCATGTGAAAGAACATATTATTTCCATTAAATAATAAATCTTAAAGTTGGGAGAAAAGCTAGAATATAATTTAGATAAAGATAACGATGATGAGGTCCTAAATTTGGAAGGGTCTAATAAAAAAAGATAGAATAAAATGTAGAAGATAAATGAATCCATATTCATGTCCTAGATGATCCCAATCTTCATGAACTATATCTATTAAACTTTTTGTTATTGAAATCATAATTATTGGGCCTCAGGTATAATAATTCCTTGTTCATGATTGGAAAAATCATCAGGTAAAATTTTATAACATTAGCATCAATGATCACGAAGGAAATCTTATTTTATGGATCAATTTTTTCTCTACCTTCAGTATGATGTCATAGACATCTAGTAGTGTCTAGCCTCTAAGTGATTGGATCATAACCACAATATCAAAATTAAGAGTCTTTAGATAAAAGATAATGGCCATGCTTGCAGGTGGGTGAGCTGCTAATGGAATTTTTTGCCAGGTCTTTTTGAATCTAGTGTTAAACTCAACCATGGATTCTTATGGGCCCCTTTCGATGGTTATTAACTAATGTAAAAGGGAATATCAATCCACTTTTTCATTAAATCAGATAAAGAATCTATCAATTAGGTCATCCCAGGTAGTGATAGAGTTGGTTGGAAAATACCTAAACCAATCAAGATCCCATCCTTTAAAAGAGGGTACTAATAGCCTCAAGGATACATTTTAAGTGTTGACATAGTGGATGGTGCACACATTCACCACATCTTACATGTGTTTAGTCACCATCTTGAAATCTTCCCTTGATAAATTTGGGAACACCTTCAAAGAGTTCAAATGTATGGATTCCCATTGGGTTGGGGGTGTTAATGGGATTAGAGAGCTACCACTATTCCATGACATGAAATTCCTTGGTGTAGGATTCACCATTTTTTATTATTGATGTAGTGACTATTATTTATACATAGTGTTATGTCCTAGAGCTTCTTGGTGAGTAGGAACTCCCAAAAGAGGTATCAATAGATTTAGATTATTCATAGTTTGTGACCTTCTTATGGGTCTATGGATCATAAAATCAAGCTTATAGTCTAGAAAACTAGTAGATCGGTCCCACTGGGTGTGTTAGAAAAGATTAAATTGTTGATGCCTCAAGCTTTCACTTTAGGTTAGAAAAAAATACATGGGATTTTTTACATATGTGTTATTAAATGTGATCTATAGAGAAACCTTTTTATAAGCCAACTCTTCATTCTATTTAGGGGATGAAAGGGGATAGAATGAAAAATAGTAAACAACATGAAAAGTAAATCTAATCTAAGGTAATACAACATAAGATTTAAAATATTAACATAACCTCACATTAAATATCTTATACTTATAAAAAAAATAGATCATAAAGGAGCTTAAAATCATGAATTAAGATCTATAGTATAATCAAAGTTCTACAATATGGAAGTAGAAGAAAAGAGATGATAGACAAAGATAATTTTAAACTTAAATAACACATAACATCACATCCTCTTCATTGTGGATAAGGAACTAAATATAGAAGGACATAGAAGGCACATACAAATCATCCAATAACATCTGTGAGGTGCACCTATTAAGTTTATATAATGAAAACTCTAACTACTTCTATATCTAGTCTATTACAATTATCTATTCATAAAAATAAGATTTATAGCAACAAATAATCATGAGCCCCATCTAAAGGGGTAGAACCTCAAATATATAGGTGAAGTGACTACTTGAAAATATGATGTCTAGATATTCTACCACTTGTGCCCATGATGTTTTTGCCACCAAAAATGATCTAGAACTCATGAGTGTAGCTCCCCTCCCCCCCAAATATTGGATATGGTTTAAGTATATATTCCTATTATAGCCATTACGCTTAGGAGAAGTGAGGTGGCACCATGTGTCTTCTCCTAGAGGTATCCACTTAGGTCATCTTTAGTGATGTTGGTCTGCTCCAAACTTAAAATATCAAAATTTAGGTAAAATTTAAAGTGTTTCAAAAAAATTCTTGAAAAGAGGGACCCACATCTTCATCTAATGATGCTTTTTCAATATTTGGAAAACTAACATTCTCCTCAAATAAGCACAAAGATGACACACATGAATTTGATGCTTCTTTGGAGGGGTTGAGTGATTTATTAGGGTGATTAAGTTTAAGATCACCATGTGTCAATCTGGTTCTCTTGCTAAGAAATATAGGTATATACTCACTAAAATGAGCATGAGAATACAATATGGTGAAGCTACATTTGAATCCTAAATTAACTACTATATGGTCCCCATAGTCCTACCAAATAATGGTAGTACTCTAAGGCTCAACCTAATTAAAAAAAATTAAGGATAATAGGGCCACCACATGTTGAGCTAATGCTCCTCTTAAGTGTAAAGAAGGTGCCCGTGATCTAGATGAGCATCTGGCTAGCATGTGGAGGAAGCGAAAGGAGGCCTCCAATTATCAAAATTTTGAGAAAAGGGGTCTAAAGATTGAGAGGGCTGGAATGGAATACCAATGAGAGGTATCAAGGAACTGCTAATTGTCAAGCAAACCTAAAACTATAAATTGAACTACTCTAAAATAATTAACCTAGATTTATGATCCGTAGTTATCATAACTAGTATTTTATATTTTTCTCATGATTTATTTCTAAATTATTTCACACATCATGTTCTATATTTTTAGATTAAAATAAATTCTATATTTATAATTGCTTTAATAAATCATTGGATTTCAATATTGTCCTTAAAAGCTTTCCCATTGAGTGGCTATAACTTTTTTCAATTTTTAGACTAGGTATAAAGTGGTATGATTGTGTTCAAGCATGATTTTAAATTCTATAGTATAAATAATATTATTTAGAACAAAGTCACCATCTCTTTTATACCCTACCTTCTCTCTCTTTTTATATTTTTATGGATGATGCCATGCCCTAGTTTAGGTTGTGAGAAGAATTATAATGAAGTAGATTTTGATTTTCTTGTCAGTTAAATCAAGTAGATAGCATGATATATAAAAATAATAAGAAATAAAGTAAATTAAGATGAATTCTCATATCAATTAAACCTCTAGTGGTAGCGGTTACTATTCTCAAAGTAAAGTTGGTTAAACTACTATGTCCTTAAAATTAACAAGGGGACATTTCATCCCATGATTGTTACCTCCCTTTATCCTCTTAGAATGGTTAATAAAATATCCATTTTCTAGGTGGTTCAATTGGAGTGACTAACATCTCTAGTGCTCAAAGGAGGTTAGTTTCTCTAGCTAACCCACCAAGAAAATGGCTATTGGATAAACCATTTTGAGAGGACAAAGGGAGGGAAAAATAATTGGATGAAATGTCCCATGATTTTTACCCCCATATTTCCTCTCAAAATAGTCAATCCAATAGTCATTTTATTGGTGGGTTAGTTGAAGTGACCAACGTATGTGGTGCTAGAAGGAGGACCTAGTTTTTTGATTTATTTAATAATATTAACAATTCTTGTTTTTTAGGTATCTTTTAATTTTTATCTCTTTAAAATCAACTTAGACTTCACTGGAATGATCATAAGGTAAAAATTTATGTTCTTACCCTTCCTATTTCATATGTTGAGGGATAGGAGGAATAAAACCCTAGGGATAAATTTGTTGTGCATATTATTCCATAATTTTGTAGTATATCCCTGATTCATTACATTTTACAGCTATCACCATGTTTTGGTTTGGTGAGTCAGCCATATACATCTCATGTCTTCAACATTAATTCATTGCTAATACCTTTGTGTTTCTTCCTAGATTTTCAAATAAAAACACTATAGAACTACTGAGGAACATCTTATTTCTTATAGGTATGTTATGCACATTTTAAATGTCAACTATGAGGATGTACCCTTTAGACTATTTCCCTTCACTCTAGAATAAACATAGGACTAGTTTTTAAGTTTGGCACCTAATTACATCACTAGCAGTGATAGTCTCATAAATCAATTTTTGATATAGTTTAGAAGCCATGTGGAAAACCTATCCTCTATGTTAAATATTTCACATAATGATCAAAATTATCAAAACCCTATCATCATTTCATAGGAAGTTATTTATTATGAGAAAGTCAATTTTGAAACTTCTACCCATCTAAATTATAGGATAGGTGAAGTGGAAGAACATATTATATCCATTAGTGAAGAAATATTAATGTTGGTAGAAAAAATAGAATATAATCTAGATAAAGATAATGATGATGAGGTCCTAAATATAGAACAAATGATATAAGAAAATGTAGAAGATCAAATAATGAATATTCATGTCTCAGATGATCCAAATATTCATGAATTATATCTATTAAACTTTTTTTTTATTGAAATCATAATTATTGAGCCTCAGGTATAATAATTCCCTTTTTGTGATTGGTAGGATAATCGGGTAAAAGTTTATAATACCATGGGTTATTTTAAAAATATTGAAGTAGATGAATCCCAAACATATCGTGATACTGATTGTAATTATAAAATTGAAGATAGTGATCATTATGAGTATATGTATTTAGAAATTTTTGAGTCTATAGGAGAAAAACCTAATATATCTTATAGTTATCTAGAGGAAGAACCATTCAAAGAGTCATAACAGTAAGTGGAGGAAGACACATATTTTTCATTTAAAACATCTTTATCATATGATACTAATTATAAATTTATAAGGTTGATTCAAGATGGTGAGCATATCCGTAGTAATATTTTGGCATCCATCTCATCATTAGAAGAAGATTAATGTGATAAAATCATATATGACCTAGATTACTTGAGCCAAGAAGAATAAATACAAAGCATAGTTGGTTGTTCCTAGAAGGAGAATGAGTTAAAAAATCTCAAAGTTGATTCATTCTCTCCCTAGTTTAGCCTTTCCTTAAAACTAATTAAAGGTATCCATCCATTCTTCTTGGTAGTAGAGGCATTCAATAAGGAATTTCAAAGGTATAATATATTGAAATAAGAAGTTATGTCAATGGATATTTAGGATGAATATGATATAACTCAACAATGATATTCACATACTATAGACATGGATGATAAATATAAGGGGTATTTGACTTTGGAGGAATTAATTGCATACCTCCTTGATGATAAATAAATATAATATGACTCTACCAAAGTCTCCACTAAATTTAAAAGGCATCCAATAATCGACATAACTATGAGTTGAAACAAAGAAGACACACATACTAGGTTAGATGTTTAGGACATTTTGATATGTACTAGCTCAAAGGTATAATATATTGAAATAAGAAGTTATGTCAATGGAGATTTAGGATGAATATGATATAACTCAACAATGATATTCACATACTATAGACATGGATGATAAATATAAGGGGTATTTGACTTGGGAGGAATTAATCCCATACCTCCTTGATGATAAATAAATATAATATGACTCTACCAAAGTCTCCACTAAATTTAAAAGGCATCCAATAATCGACATAACTATGAGTTGAAACAAGGAAGACACACATACTAGGTTAGATGTTTAGGACATTTTGATATGTACTAGCTCAAAGGTATAATATATTGAAATAATAAGTTATGTCAATGGAGATTTAGGATGAATATGATATAACTCAACAATGATATTCACATACTATAGACATGGATGATAAATATAAGGGGTATTTGACTTGGGAGGAATTAATCCCATACCTCCTTGATGATAAATAAATATAATATGACTCTACCAAAGTCTCCACTAAATTTAAAAGGCATCCAATAATCAACATAACTATGAGTTGAAACGAAGAAGACACACATACTAGGTTAGATGTTTAGGACATTTTGATATGTACTATCTCCTATCCTCACTCCTCTTAATATTTCCATGTTTGGGCTGATGCATTTTCTTCAACCTATCCCTCATGATTTTAGCAAATTATATGCACTCATAATGTTAAACTACATCATTTTATTTTGATTCAATTTTATGAAATGAATCTCGAGAAATCTTTATGGAATAATGTTTTCCATCCTAGAGGACAACATAGAAGAAAGTAATTATTCCCTTTTAACTTATCCAAATCTAGTACTAATAAAATTTTAGATTGATTCAAGCATAAATTTTCTTGGGAAAACCACTTTTAAATATGCTTATCCTCCCTTTTGACTTTTTTTGTGTATTGTTCATTTCATGACCCTTGTTGTATATTTCTTTCCTTATTTTCTAGAGTAGCTTCCCATTTGTATATATGTTTCTTGTTTTCTATCTTTCCTTGCTTTGGTTTGATTTTGTTTCATGTGGGCCTATTCTTGACCTATTTTGTTTCAACATTATGGTTTTTTCCTTATCCTTAACGTCTTATTATAATAATGATCTTATCTTTAAAATAAAATAATTGAGTAAAATTAAGAACCATGTGTGTTTATCTTTAGTTCTGTTAAAGGGTTGAGGAACCTCAAATGGTGGATGAATAATTGAAATACTTGTTTGAGATTTTAAATTTACAAAGTGAAACATCATGTTTGAATAATGGAATGGTTTGATTTAGTTTAATTTTATGGAATTTATGAAATTCTGAAGCATATGATTCTAATCAAAACATGTAGATTTTAGAAAGGTTTCTTTTCTTGTCTAAATCCTTCAATTTTACTTATTTCAAATCTTAAGTAAAGAAGATACACTGAGCTCATTTAAGCTTGTCTTGGTAATATAAACTTTTTGATCATATTATTTTACCCACGGATTGGTCCCTAACCCTTAATGGATTGAAAATTTAAATATTTTCATAATAATTTTAAATGAAATTGAATAAAAAGGAAAAATCCAAAATATTCCTCAAAAGGGTGATTTTGACAATCTTCATTATAGGATTTATAACATGGTTGGTACTAGAGCAAGGCCTTGAGTGGGAAAAAAGGCATCGATGTTGGTTCTATAGATACCTAGTTAGCAATAGAGTAATTAAAATGGTAGTTCTCCCCAAGACATATAACCAATCTTTTCCTTCTTAGAAGTTCTAGTTGTCTAAGCATGTCAAAATTATTTTATGTGAATTCAAGATCTATAAATAATTAATCACTTTGCACTCACTGATGGTCTAAGTATAAATTGAAAATTCATATTACATATGTTTAATAAGACTTAAATTTCTTCATTTTTTTTAATATTTATAATGAAGTATTCATAGTTCATGTGTCAAGGTTTTTAGCTTAGCCTTTGAAGTGATTTAACTAGAGATTATGGATTCTAAATGTGTAATGTCATTCTCCCCATAGAGGTTGTCATTTGTTATTGTGTCAGATAACACACCCCACCTTCATGCTAAAAAAATGATCCTCTTAATTTTTAACTATATTATGGTATTATAATTCATGATTATGTTCTTCATAGTAAATTGGCTTTAATATTTACAAAACTTCATTTATGAATTTCTTAAATATTGAATAATCTTAATATTATTTGCCTACAAATAAATCTTATCACTCCTTTATTTTACATTATTTTATCACATTTTTTGTAGACGTTGTCCTCTAAATGTTTGGGATTAAATATTTGTTTGATGTGAATGACTAGTTTCAATTCATGTATTATTTGCTCGCTTCTCACATCAAATTCACTTAGTTAAAACATGGATTTCTCAAAAATATTTACTTAGTTAATTTTATTATTTTCTATTATATTTTAAAATATTCCCAAGGGACCCTAAATTATTGCATGCATCCAAATATCATAGAGACATGGCTTAAAAGTTATTTTTTTAAAAAATGACTAAGTCCTTTTAAAGCCCGTGGCCTTGAGATGGCACCATGTGGCACAATCTTGAGAGCTTTGAACCTTAAAGGAATTAGGAAATTATCTCAAAATGTTAAAACCTAAAAACCTAAAAACCTTAAGGGTATTAGATTATTAACTAAATATCAAGAGTTAAATGACATTAACAAAGGCTTGTGTCCCTAAAGCCTAGAGAAAGTGCCATGTGGCACCTTCTTAGAAGCTCAAGAACTTATCATGTTAAAAAAATTAGCCCAAAACATGAATAAAACTAAAGGATGAGGAAAATGCATATATAAATGACCAAAAAAGAAAAAGACTAAAACTAAATATGATTAAGAAGAAGCCACATGGCCATGGCATTGACAAATCTAGATAACGAACTAAAGCCTAGGAATACCAGCAAGCTACCAAGTGGTAAAGTGGGACCCAATAAGAAAAGATAATAGCCTAGCAAGAGAGAAGGAATAAAATATTAATAAATATCCATTTTTTAGTGATGAAATTAGAAGATCCTAGGAACTAGTATATTGGAAACCCATCTCACCATCAAAATCATTAAGAGTCCCAAGAGGACTATGTGTCAGGTCTAAAAAGTGCAGTCGATGTGTTGATGTTTCCTTAACAACTAAATGACCTAAAAGTGATATATTTTAGTATAATAAAGGAGTCATATCATCTAAGATACATTTAAAACAAGATAAGGAGAGATATTAAATTTAATCTTCCCTTAAAACTAAATTTAAAATTCAACACAAGGCATGGAGGACTAGTAGTTCCAAGAAAATCCTAATGAAAATCTACTTTGAATTTGATTATAAATACCCCCCAAGTTGAATCAAAAGTATATATTATGGTGTGATTCATGACATGGAATGTTTATTTAATATTTCCAATTAGAGACAATGAACATAAAATACGAAAGTTATACTTTAAAGAGCCATGGATTCTAACTACAAATTATGGTCAAATTAGCGAATCTATATGAATCTCAACTACATTCCCCAATAATCATTAAATATTTTTAACAACCTTGGTAGTGGGTTTAGATAAATTCATGGAAAAATATTTATATATAAGTGACTTTGTGTTCCTTTTTAAAATGTTAAGAATTTTTTCGGTCGAAGTGTTATTGGGATAGTACTAGGATTGCGCCTACCTTCCCTTAGTGTTTTCACCTTGATTGTGAGTCCATGGGTGGTTGGAATTTAAGAATTAAATTTATATTGGAATTATCTTATATTATACTAGCCTTTATTCTATGCCTTTATAATTAATTTATTTCCAAGGGATATTGATTATAATAGAATGATTTTAGAATGTTGTAGATAGATTTTATTACATTTTGTTTGTTTAGTGTCTCTAATCTTTTTATTTATCTGGTTAATTAGTTTTAATACTATTAATGTTATTTTTTTAATATGCTTGCCTTAGTCATGTTGTTTTTTAGCTATCATAAGTAGTATTTTGGATGTATTCATGCTTTATTTTATACTTCTTGCATTCATCATGTGCAATAGATGTAAAGTACAAGATAGGATATATTTAGAATCAATTCAATAGATAAATGGCTTTCACAATTTCCCTTTGAAGATTATCCACTAAGTGTCTAAAATTTTCTACAATTGATAAAGTGGGCATATGGTGGTATAACTATGGTTAAGCATGATTTTTCATTTCTGCTATACTAAGAATTTCATTTAGAATAAATAGACCCTCTTTTTTCTATTCTACCCTCTCTCTCCTTTTTAATTTTTTTGGATGATATTCTTCACTAGTTTAGGTTTGTTAGGTTGTGGAGCTAAAAGCTTCACCAGGATGCGAATAGGAGGAGTTAGGGAGGTTGCAGAGTGTTTGCTGAGTGTTACAGTTACTGGTGTCGGTCAGGACAACTGACATCGGCAGGGTACAGACAGAAGGCAACCGATGTCGGTCATGAGTCGGCCAGCGTCGACACCCCTAGGCAAATAGGGACCAACGTCGGTCACCTGTGTGGTTCAGACTGTGAATGTTACGGGCAGTTAGCTAATGAACTAAGTGTTTGCATGTAAAGAGCCAAATTTAGACTAGAAGCTATGGATCTAATTATTGTAATTAGGTGTCTAATTATTGTTTGCATGAGATCTATTTAAGAGACTCATTGGTTGTATTGTAAAAGTGTGCTAGAAAGCCATTGAGCTTTTAGAGAGAGCTAGTATAGCTCCTCCTAGTTCCAAAGGGGTGCTAAGAGTGTATGATCAGGGAGAGTTGCAAGGTCTACAAGGTCTAGGAGCTGATCCACCGAGGTACTAGTTGAAGAATCATAAGGACTTCGTGAGGCAAGGATAAGGGTTCTTTAGGGATGTAGAGATATCTACATTGGTGAGTAAGGTCTAGTGATTTGCAGGTAGCAGCAGAGAGTAGGAGATCTACTTGGAGTATGGTTGTGTACTTGGTGTACTGGCAGCGTGTTACTGACTGGTTCGAGAGGTGAACATCAATTCTATATTTGAGTTGATTGTTGGGACCGAGAGAGAGAGGGAAGAAGGTCTTGAGGCGTGGTGAACCTTTGAGGTGGAAGAAGAAGTGGCATCTTCTTTATTGTATTTTCTTCTAAGTATTTAATACAATTGTGTATTGTCTCTCAAATCCTATGTTGTTTCATATTTCTAGTTACTTATTGATTTTGGTATAATTCTGTGTTTAGTTGCTAATACAAGAAGTAATCATATGTGCTCTATTTGAGGAGCAAGATCTTGACAAGTTGGTATCAAAGCTTTGGGTTGGGTTACTAGCAGGTGGTTTTAGATCTAGTAGTGTTTATTGATTATAAGTTACTCACATGGGTTTCTGATTGAGTGGGAGTATAGCAATGGTAGAAGGAAGTAAGCTACGAATGGAGAAACTAAATAGCATGAATGGTCTGATTGATGGAAAGAAAGAGCAGGGAAATAAAGATTGTTGGTTGGTAGTAGATCAGCAGGGAGGAGTAGATGTTGCACAGGATGTTTTGGATAAAGTGGAATCTTGGTTCACATATTCTTTTGCCTCTTTCCATGCAGTTCAAAATAGAGCATCTTTTCATGGGTATGTCTTTGAAGACTTTGGAGAGATTTATTTTGGAGCTGGAGAGCCTTGTCAAATGATTGGCAAAGGGGAAGTGAAGCTGAAATTGTAGATGGATAACACATAGGTGTTGAATGAGGTTATGCAGGTACCAGTCTTGGAGATGAGTCTAATTTCTTCAGGGAAGTTAGGTGATGGGAGATGCACAATAACTCTCATAGTGGATGCACTTGAATTAGACAGTGGTAAGAAAGTAGGTATCCTTTATCTATCTACTTATATTACTGATTCACCTTCTGTTATAGAGATGTAGCTTTGTAGGCTTGGTTACATATGTAGGAGGGGAATGCATGTTCTGAAGTGGAAGACAGATGTTTTTGACAAGATAAAGAACTGGAAAGCCTTGGTGTTCATGGAGGAGATGATGGATAGAGATTAGGTGAGGGAACTAAACTATTCTTAGCAGGGTTGTGTTGATTTGAATAAGGTTTTGATCCATGGAGAGCTCATGGGTAAAAAGTCATCACTCACAGGTGAACACAGATACCAGCATTGGTCATAACAAACTGACATCAAATAGACAGGCACTGACATCAATTATGTGCAGATCAATAGAGTTGGTGGTGTCAGGAAGCAGGAACCGACGTCGGTCATACAGTGACCGATGTTGGCAATAGGTACACCGGCTTTGGTAATGGGACCAACGTCGGTAGGAAGGGTCAGTCACAGAGAACCGACGTTGGTCATGAGTAGATTGGGGGATGGTCGAGATCGGTCACTGAAACGGATAGTGGGTAGACAGTAAGCTGTCAACAAGTCTCAAACGCTCATATGGAGGTCAAAAAGGGTAAGTGAACCTCATATTCATTGTTCACCTTCTTTATATTACTTACTGATGGTCGAGAACCAGGAAGACGTGAAGAGGCAATGCAGGTAGAATCCAAATACAGTGGGAGCTTGGCATGGATGAGGAGCGTGAGTCCTTGGAGAAGAACGAAACAGGGGTTTGTTGGTAGAGTTGTCAGCTAGAAGTAAGCACTGAGAGATAGATGGATTCCTGATGTTAAAGAAGAGAGCGGATGGATACGTGAGATAGAAGGCCAAGGTATAAGGTCTTAAGGAAGCTGTAGGAAAGTGGTACAAGTTTTGACAGGAGGATGACAAAGCATGGCTTTACTCAATGTCAGTGTAACTATTGTGTTTATTCTTACCAAGTGGATGATGAGTCACAACATTATCCAATTACTGTATGTGGATGGTTTGCTAGCAAGTTTTATACATATAGGGATTTGCTAAGATAAAAGGTAAGGTTAGTTCAGAGGTATGTCAAGGGGAATTTGGAGTAGCAAAATTCTTTGGCATAAGAGACATGGATATTTGGTCTCTAGTGGGAGATGATGTGAATCAGGTGTTGGCGAGGTTCAGGTTGTAGAATCGGTAAGCACACCAAAGGCTGGACAGTTCAAGCGGAGCTTAGAATAGTGTTCGAAATCACATGAGGTCTAGTGTAGACCTGAGTTTTCCCAATCAGTGGGAGTTGTCAGAGAGTTTAGAGCTAATTCAGGGAAGGTAGATTCTTAGGTATCTAAGAGGGACCAGCAGCAGGTTGACATGCGATGCAGGGTTAAGGTCTTCACTACATGGATTTGTAGGTTCAGATGTGGCAGGGTACTCAGATGACAGGAAAGGCATCATAGGGTGTGTGATGGTTGGTCTTCAGGGTTGAGCTTGAAGAGGGATACAAGCCAAGAAATAGATTAGATGAGGTATAGATATAGGTACAAGTGCAACTATTTATCTCCAAGTGGGAGATTGTTAGGTTATGGAGCTAAAATATTCACCAGGATGTGAACAGGAGGAGTTAGGGAGGTTTCAGAGTGTTTGCTGAGTGTTACAGTCACTGGTGTCAGTCAGGACAACTGACATCGGTAGGGTATAGACAGAAGGCAACTGACATCGGTCATGATTCAGCCAGTGTCGACACCCCTAGGCAAATAGGGACCGATGTCAGTCAGCTGTGTGGTTCAGACTGTGAATGCTACGAGCAGTTAGCTAACGAACCAAGTGTTTGCATGTCAAGAGCCAAATTTAGACTAGAAGCTATGGATCTAATTATTGTAATTAGGTGTCTAATTATTGTTTACATGAGATCTATTTAAGAGACTCATTGGTTGTATTATAAAAGTGTGCTAGAAAGCCATTGAGCTTTTAGAGAGAGCTAGTGTAGCTCCTCCTAATTCCAAAGGGGTGCTGAGAGTGTATGATCAGGGAGAGTTGCAGGGTCTGCAAGGTCTAGGAGCTAATCTACTGGGGTACTGGTTGAAGAATCATAAGGACTTGGTGAGGTAAGGACAAGGGTTCTTCAGGGATGTAGAGATATCTACATTGGTGAGTAAGGTCTAGTGATTTGCAGGTAGCAGCAGAGAGCATGAGATCTACTTGGAGTATGGTTGTGTACTTGGTGTACTGGCAGCGTGTTACTGACTGGTTGGAGAGGTGAACATCAATTCTATATTTGAGTTGATTGTTGTGACCGAGAGAGAGAGGGAAGAAGGTCTTGAGGCATGGCAAACCTTTGAGGTGGAATAAGAAGTGGCATCTTGCTAATACAAGAAGTAATCATATGTGCTCTATTTGAGGAGCAAGATCCTGACAAGGTTTTGATAGGAATTCTAGTGAGGTATATTCTAATTATATTATCATTTAAATCAACTAGATAATAGGATATAGGCAAGTAATAAAAATAAGTAAATGAACATGAATGATCATATAAATTGAACCTTTGGTGGTAACATTTTACAATCTTATAGTAAACTTGGTTAAACCATTTAGTCCTTAGGTTGAACCATCATAAATCATAAAATTAATGAGGGGAAATTTAATCCATGATTTATTCTCCCTTTGTCCTCATAAAACATTTAATCCAATAGCCATTTTCTGGCTGGGTCATTTCGATTGACCAATATTATGTAGATTTTTTATTAGTTTATGATTAAGAAAAATTCCTAAAATCAAAATAAAAAAGTGTACCATCTTGTAAGTTTGATTCAAGTGGTTTGTCTTGTACCAAATAAAATTTATCAATGTAGGATGGATTGAAATCACATACACATACACATGACTCTGAGAAGATGTAATATATCTCATAGATTGTGTGGTGAAGTTATAAATAATTTTAAAATTTATAATGAAGTTTTATATTTTTCTTATATTCTTAGTTAATTTTTATTTATTTAATAAATCATGAAGTACTGAGTTTTAAACACTTTAAATTACTTTCCCTTGATTTTTTCATTTCTTATGGTCAACACATCCTTAATCCCACAACAAATATTGGACCCATTTTTTATTGAGATACTAGAATTTTCTTGATTAATCCCATTTTATCTCTTTTAATTAAGACACCATAAGACCCTATTTGTTGATATTAATTGAAATAGGGAAGCTAGTTTCATAAGGTTACTCATAATACATGAAAATTTGACATAATGCTATCTATTGATCCAATGAGTTATTAAAAAATAAGTTTTATGTTTTCTTATAAAACTAATTCCAAATTATGAAGATAAAAACATGATTAGGATCATTTTATTTTAAAAAATAAAAGGATAAAATATTAAATTATCCACATTTATATGTATAACGTGTAATCCCTCTAAAAAATTCATAGTGTATTCAATGCATTATATAAAGGTTTTAAGATTTAAATGCATTCACCCACTAGACAATCACCCATGATTAACTTTTTGTTTATTAGAGAGTGTATATTGTGTGATTATAGGAATATTTACATTTTAGTTATTCCATTATTTATTTAAATATTTATAATATGATAGAGTTTTCTTGATTATTTTGACAATATGGGTTGTGTTTTCACGAATTTTTTTTTTTTTTGTATGGGTGTTTTTTTAATTCACATGAAGGAAAAACTTTTGATTTTTAAAAAAAAATTACATTTCATCATATTTTTTCAACAGAGAAACACTTTAACATTTTCAAAAGTGAGGAGATTGATTATGTGATTGTGACATTGTGAATATTTGATACATGGTTATCTAAGATCAATTAATAAATGGGTTAAAAAGTGAAAAAACTATTATGACATCACTATACATCTACAAACTTTATCAAAAGGTAAAGGGTGAAGACAAAAATATAGTGTTATCAACCAAAATTGATAGAAGACATGCCCATACAATCACTATCCTCCAACTAACCAAATATCAATTATGTCTCATATTTTACATATGGTGGATTCAAATGACAATAATGAGTAAAAACGTAGCATGTTTCAATGACAAGTGGTTTAAATTAATTAATCACGTAAAAAAAAATTATATACATATGTGGTGGACACATTTCACTCTATAATGGATTTGAGAGTTATATGCATCCATGTAATAAATTATCACAAAGAGATCAAATGAGATAAAAATATTAAAATTATATCACTACAAGATAAATGCATATGGTGGTAGTGATTTAAAATTACACAGATAATATCTATAGTGTAATTAGAATCTCACAATCATTAAATAAAATAACCTCATAATTCACCATTAAATCCAAAATAGATGAAATA
Organism: Torreya grandis; assembly: GCA_037957365.1. NCBI lineage: Eukaryota > Viridiplantae > Streptophyta > Pinopsida > Cupressales > Taxaceae > Torreya > Torreya grandis. Next base: position 723,461 of record JARHVA010007219.1, read on the forward strand.
TGGTCAAGTAACTATAAAATTTGAAGTGACCCAACATTTTAATTAATCACCATAAAATGGTATTTTGGTGATCCATATTTATTTTAAACATCAATCAAGAATTTTTTTGATGTTCTTGTTATTAAATAAAAGAGTGAATTTTACCAAGAAGATACTTCTATCAATTTAATAATAATGAATGTAGATCTTTACAATAGATTCATAGAGTTATAAATCATATTATTTTTTTATTCAAACATCATTAAAGAAAATGGCCCTAAAGAAATGGGCTTCATTGTCATATTCCAATCAATAGTTCATTAATATGACACTCTCAACAAGGATTGTGTCTCATACGAATTACAATGAGTTTTTTTTAGTGGAGAATGTCCATCTCTTGTATAGAGGAATTATACCTAACCATATTAAAGAGGGCCATAATTTTTTATTATTATTAATAAAGGGATAAGGGATTCATAAAAATGACACTAAAATTAAGGTATTTAAATGCATAAATACTTTTAAAAATATATGTACTAAGTGATTAATTAAGCATGATCAACTCACACTGGTTGATAAATTTCATTTCATTTTGTGTCAAAGTGGCATAGTGAAGTATTTAAATTTTCATAATCCTAATATTAGGCTAATTTGAATGAGTAGGTGGAGAAAAACGAGATATATGATGTTTTGAGAGACTACTTAGAGAAGTTTGAGATGTTTTTTAAAAAAGAATGGAATTAACTATTATACCATTAGAATCTTTAGATAAAGGGTGAGAAAAAGGACATTATTTTTGAACATATTTTGTGGGGTTTCTAGGATAGATCACATGAAAAAAAATTATGTTCACTTAATTCCCATTATTATCTCAAGTGACTTCATTCCTTTGTTATTCAAGATTATAACATACAATTTGGATCAAATATTCTTAAGTGTTGAGTAGGGCCATAGATTTTACATGATATCATACCAATTAAAAGTTTGGTGTTCATAAATAAAATAGAAACATAAATATTTTATAGAATAGTTGCATCATACATATACCACCATCCATGTTCTCTATCAAAATATTTATATTTGCATGTGTTATGCCCATATGATTTATATATGTAATGTTTTTTCCCTAAAGTGTACAAAAAAATCATGATGAGGAGATGTATCAGTTATCTACGTAAATGTGGAGTGTTTATATTGAGATCAGCCCACATTTATATGTTGGTGTGGAATCTAGACCCATACACAATATGAGGTTTGGGTCCCCACCTGACAATTGAAAGAGAGAATATAAATAGTTCACTAGAAAATCAAAAAGGATAAATATAAATAAGCAAAAAAGGAGAAAAATAAAAGATAAAAAGACAACAAAGAATCCAATAGGGTCCCAAAAATAACCGAAGCCTAAAAAGTAGGATCACTACAAACAAGTTGTGTGGGAACTTACTTGGATGTAATAAGTGGAGGCCTAGGTATCAAGGGTCTAATTTTGACTAGATTAAGAACCATATTGGACACAAAGTGAGCTACAAGTCTCCTAATCAAAATTATAGAGGATTCAGAGTAACTCAATTCCATCTTGAGAAAAATTTGAGAAGTAATATTCTAGAAAATAGACAAAGGTCCCAAAGAGGTCCCATCCAATAATAAAGAGATAAACTAGCATAGGATTCCTCTAGGAATCCATGTGACAATCATGAGAAGGAATGCACTTGGAATCCACTAAGAACCATCTAGAAAATAAAATATCTAGAATATTGAATACCAATGGAAACTAGATAAAATTTAAAACATGCACAAGACCAATTCTTACCCTCTTCACCAAATACTTCTTGCTATAAACCTCCTCAAAAGAGAACATGAACCCAAAGGACACCCTAATTTTAGGTATCCACCTTAGCCAAAAAAATATAGTAAATAACCACACTAAAAGTATAAATAAAAAATAGAAAGTGAGGATCAAACAACTCCCACTTTTCTATATAATAGATAAGAAAAACCCCTTGAAATAATACATAAGCTATTAGATGGAAAACAAATATTAGAGAACCAAATCTAAAACTTCCATAGAGTGAAGGAAGAAAAAACAAATAAAACTATTTTAACCCTTAAAACCATAATGGATCCAAGGTTGTGTGTCTAAAGATAAATTCAACCAATATGGAGATAACAAAATATAATATTAGAGGACCTAACCTCCCTTTGGATCTATAGATCTGATCACCTCTCAACATTACAAGACCTCTCTTCTAGATGAAAATCAAGCCAATTATTGAAGAACTCTAGGAAACATATATCTATATGATTCCTTTTTCAAATCCTTCACCACTTGAAAACATATCTATCCCTAAAAACATAACCATACGTATCCATTTTGAACTATTTATAGTGTCAATGATCCTACTAGTTCTATAGATGTTTCTTATCCACCTAGTTTATATTGTACCTAACTATTTAAATATGTTTCCATGGTCTTGTATATTTCACCCTTACCATTTGGTTTTACATTATAAATTAATATAGATGTTTATTTTATTCTAAGTGGTATTGGATTGGCCAATTATAGTGTTTAATTTTAAAAAGATGTTTCAATTATTTCCATGATACTTAATGTTAGTGATCTCTATATGGAAAAATCTATTTCAAGTATAAAAAGGGTTTATGGTTCTTCAAATTTTATAAAAAATGTTTCAATTATTAATTTCATGATAATTTCTATGAATATTCCAATTATTTCAAATATTTTAGGGGTGGTTATTTTTTGTATATTAAATACTAGTGGCTCAAGTGACGTGGATCCCTATACACTATTTGTATCAATAATATCTTTGATACTAAATTTTTTTATTATGTCCAGTGTTCTAATTACATATAAATTTTACCAATATCTATAGTCCACACCTTCACCAAAATTTCAATATTTCATGATACATTTAAAATTGTAAAAATTCTAAGTGTTAATTGTGTTTCCTCTACTTATTTGTCAAAAACTATAGTAGTCACTCAACTAGTGTTTGAATAATTTTATTCAACTAAAGCAATGGATTATTTTTTATTAATTCTAGGGTTTCATCCTCTTTCAAATTCTCATATTCATCTAACCCATACTCCACTATCATTTCATCCACAATATTCTCCATCCACATCATAGATTCACTTCTACCCATAAACCAAGCATTGGTTAATTCACCAATAGCAACCAATGTTATTTTTAGATGAATTAAGGTGAGTTCCCAATTAAATTTTATGCAAATAATGAATTTCAAATAGTCTATAAATAAAATATGATTGTCTCATTAATTATATAAGTATATCATCATATTGTTAAATAAGGATAGACATACTAATACTCTTAAGGATGAAAGAGGATATTATTATTATTATTATTATTATTATTATTATTATTATTATTATTATTATTATTATTATTATTATTATTATTATTATTATTATTAGGGTCATTCTTTACCATGAAAATGAAGGAGAACATTTAAAGGAATATTAATAATATTTTGATGATCTAGATTTGGAGATTAAATCAAAAAATGAGTATGTATAAAAAATAGTACCTATAATGTGAAAAAGGTGCATAAATTAGAGACAAAGGTGAAAAATAAAGTTCTATAAAACTTAATAAAATAGTTTGAGGATGTGGAAAACTTATCTATAAATCAATTATTAATATTTTAGAGTCAATATGAATGAGTTATCAAGTGTAAAATAATATTTGATAATATCTTCTTAAACTTTCATAATTGGATAAGATGTTACATATAATTTCAAAAGTCCATAGTTATTTGTTGCTTTACAATTTTTTAGTAATGCACCTCAAAGATATAAAGTTTTTAAAGGGATATTAAAAATAATCCAAATTCATTTTTTTATAATTTTTGAAACATCTTTAAATATCTAGGTAAAAACTAGGTTCTTTTGTAAGTAACATCCTCTCAATAGTCAAAAACATAAGAATTACCCACTTGAGAAAAATGATGGTATTATAAATAATACAAATTACTTCACTCAAATTTTAACACTTAAATTGATTCATTTAATAATGAAAGGGTTTTTACTCACAAGAATAATAATCACACATCCTATATGTTCTGACAGATACAATAAGAAAGACTGATAAGGCCAATGAATTGGAAAAGTGCTTAAGTGATGTTATAAACATCAATGTGAAAGTGGTTAATGAATAAAAGTGATAATTAAAGATAAATTTAATTTTGTACATGGCATATTAATATGAAGACTGTATACTATATGTAGTGGTTTTTAGAGGAAATTATATACTATAAATCATGTGATAATAGATCACACTTCATGCAAGGGATCTTGAATTTAGTTTGAATTGTTTGTTATAGAAATAAAATAGAGTATAAATCAAGTGATAAGTATATAATATGAATTGTTGGTTAAATATTTGTTTTCTTATTTTGAGTTAGTCCTAGTTAAGCCTAGTGAATGTATACATTTTTCAAGATGAATTTTGTTCAAAAACACTCTCAAATGTTTTAAGGACACATGATATCAATTGACACAACCATAAAAATCAACCCACAAAATTTTAGGTATTTTAGAGTTGTGTTTCCCAATTTCTAACACCAATCATTGTACATGTATATATAATACCATAAATTTAAAATAAAGTAGAAATATATGATTGTTATATCTTTCTTGATGTAACTACAATAATATTTTAACCACATATTTTCTGAGTGATTAACACAATTTCCAAAAATAACCTCATGGTCATATTCTGTATCCATAATTAATCACTTTATCCTTATGAGTTTATCACCCCTATATATTAACAATGAAATAAACGAATGATCATGATGGAAATGGACATGTACATCAAAAATGTCAAGGTAAATGATTAAAATATAGAGTTTAATTTTATTTATCACCATTAAAATAAAAAGGGGTAGAATATTCTTTAAACCCCTATTTCTAATGCTTAATAAATTATTGATGGAGATTATGTTATCATGTTTATTAACAAATTCATCAATGGTACATTAACTCTTTAGTAAATTTTATAAGATGAGGTTTCATGTATAGAAATTTTATTTACATTAAATTAGGTTACACAGTAAAATATTTAAATAAAAGACCAAGAATGCAAACCAATAGTAGTTTATATAACCTTAATATTTTTTAATGGAAACCATTAATTATATAGTCTCCTTCGAAAAAGTAAGACATTGATCTCAGTCTATTTTCCAAAAGTAATCATGGAATTCACTAATTATAACTATTTGTATATAGTTTCACTAAGAAACCAAATAAAATAATGGTTTTATACTAGGAATCCTTTTAACAAAATCTCCTCAAGGATGTTAAGGTTTTATCCATATATTAATTTCCTTAATTATTGGTTCTTATTACATCCAAATAACTTAATGTCTCATCAAACTAATCTGAGTAAAATTAGTAATGGAATTTATACATCAATAAAAAAATATACACATTATTTATCCACCACTATTTACATTTTGTAAAAACATCTATCATTTTTTTCTTAATGACTTATAAAAAATTAAGTATTCATCAAACTATAACACCTTTTCATATCCTAGCCCAAGACAAGGTCTGATCTACTATCACTAGAGTCATTTATTTGTGCTAGTCCTAGATATAAATAATAATTAATTCCAAAACCATTATCTATAATATCATTGTCAAAACATAACTAGATATCACAATGAACCAAGACAAAGTGCCACTCAAGATAATTTTAATAATAAAACTTACCTAGAGATTTTTACTCATTTATTTTTGTATACATATTATTTATGATATAATAATTCACAATGTTTCCACATAAAAACCCATTACATTCTTAATATCATTACATATACCTAATTTCATGGAAAAACAACAAACCTAGAATTGTTAATACCATCTCATTACTCTGATTTGATGTTAAACCACTAGATTCATGGTTTTTCCTAATAGGGCATTCCCCAGTTTCCACTATGAGAAAAAATACAAGTATATAATATGAAAAGTCATTAATTCCATTTATGTATGAATAAAAAAATATACATTATCCAATACTCTAAAAAAAGAGTAATATTTATGAGTAAATATAATGGTTCAACTAGATCATTAATACTTAAGGTAAGCTACAATGCTTCACTCAGTTTGATATAATTCAAATGCATCTTATCAATTAGCATACCTTGGTTACTACTTTAATTATTATAAAATAATAAATAAAAATAAAATATACTACAATAATAATAATGTAAGAATACTCATATTTATAAGTGATTGGAAAAATAATCTTCTATTTCTTGTAAATTTAATATTTTTTTCATAATATCAGAAAAATAACATATCAATGTGAGTACTTTAGTTGAAACCAATAGTTAATTAGACTTCTCATTGTTAAATTAAACTATAGTTACAACTTATCTCACAAAATTTAAACTACTAAGACATATTTATTCACAAATAAATATGCCACATTAGACACCATATCATACCAAATACTTTCAATCATGACTACAATGCACATGCAACTAAAAATGAAACAACTTAACCCACAATACATTAATCCTTCCATATTCTTGATAATTAATTAATATAAGTAAATAGTGAAAACATAATTTACTACTAAAGTAAGATGAATCAAGTTATTTGAGTATGCATTTGGAAAATAATGTTATACTTAAACTATTCCAAGAAATTTTTCTAAACATGATTTTAAATAGATGACTAATTTATACTTCATTACTTTCATATGATTTCCAAGAGAGAAATCAAATCATAATAAAACTAATAAAAAACTTAATAGATCAATAAATATAAATTATATGAGGTGCCTTATTCCAACATGATGCATACTATAAATTTGTAAATAAAAATGATTTCATAGACTTGATAGGGTGGAATCAAACATATACATTCTTACCAAAAATAAAATACTCAATCCCCTAATAATTACAAAAATTATTAAACAAAAAATATTACCAACTCATTAATTCAATTGGTTCCACACAACAACCACATCTAAACCATACTAAGTTAATTTACTCTACAAGATATGACATATCAACTTTACGATAAATAACTTCAACATCATATACAATGAGTATTCTGATATATTTATTAAAACCAACATGAAAATAATATAACACTATCATATTATACTTCTTAAAGATAACCAACAAGACATAGCCAATGTATGGATTGATATCCAAGTTACTCTTGTAGTTCAAGAAGATTATACAATAAAGTATCCTACAGCCAAATCAGAAGCATGATGAAATATACTTAAGCAATCCATTTTAATGAAAAATATATATGTTACTTATATTAATTGTAGTTTCATGATAATACCATGCATTTAGAGTTTTATTAAAAAATTCCCACATCATTTTTTTCAAAATATGAGTTATGAAATATTACAAGCATTTATAACACAACCAACTCAAGAATTAATCAACCAATGCCAATTATTCCAAATATGCTTAAAAGGCTCAAACAATCAAATAATTTACAATGTTATATATGATTATATATAATATATATCTAATTATTTTTTATTATGGATGTAAAGTAGTCAAATTTGTAAAACAAGGTCATAACCTATAGTGATCTATATATGAAAATTAAAACATATACAATTCCCAATAAAATGGATAGATTATAACAAAATAAAAAAATG